>CAJVQA010000233.1:0-39063 GCA_910591915.1 Cetraspora pellucida
AAAACTTAAAATTTAGCTCTTTAGTATAGCAGAAACTAAGAACTAAAAAACTATAAATTAAATAAATATTTTATTATTTATTAAAATAAATAACACAAAATCTTAGATTTAAAATATTTAAAATTTAGTTTTAGAACATCATTTAAGTCTAAGATTTTAAATACTTATAACTTATCTCTAAAATATAACCTATATTTTAGAGCTAAAAAACTATAAATAATAATATAATTTGAGATTAAAAGCACTTATGACCTAGCCCCAAAGCATTACTTGAACCTGAGATCTAGAAAACTAAGAGCTAAAAAATTATAAATTAAATATTATATTATTTTTAACTAAATAATTACAAAATCTGAGATTAAAAACACTTAAGGTCTAGCCTCGGAGCAACGCCTGGGCCTGAGACCTAGTGTTTTTATATTACTTTTATTTTACAGTAATGGTATAATAATAAGAAAAGCAGAATTGATCAACAAATTCATTTCACAGTTTTAATATATCAAATTGTTGAAAATATATTAAGTCAGCTTCTCTGTTAACTCTTATTATTTAATCATATCTCAGATGTTAAAAAAAACAAAAATTATTAAATATAAGCAAGATTCTAAACAGAAGTATGTTTTAAAATAGATTATGTTAAAAAATGTTCTTGATTATGCAATTTAGGCAAATAAAGTTTATAAATTAGTCAGCTATTTGAAAAGGTTTATTAAAGATACAAAAGATGAATTAGATAAACAGCAATATAATATTGGAAGCATCAAAAATCTAGTTGCTGATAATTCAATCTGTATATAACATAAGAGACATTAACTTAATTATTATAAATCAAGAAGTAAAGTGTTATACAAAAAAAATATATGTAATACTACAAATTCAATAAATCAAGTTTCAAATAAGAATGAGTTAGCTTAAAGTTATAGCTCTAATAGTAGTAGTTTAAAACATATAAGGCATTATCAAAAATATAAATAAGTAAGTCATTATGCTCTATATTGTCCAAATTAATAATAGACAATTATATTAATATGTATTTAACAATGCTAGATATGTTAAATATAGGCTGTGGTTAGTTATTTTTTTAAATCTTTTAAATGTATTAATATATATAAACTTGAGCAATCAAAAATTAAATTGTATTGCATGCATATATATATAATATACATATATATTGTAAAGTTTGAAACCAATTTTATTTTATATATTAAAACTAGTTTTAATCAGTTTAATATATAGAAAAAATGTAATCAGTTCTAAATTTTATTACAAGAGATCCTATTTATGTTAAATTTTCAAGTTTGGTTAGATATATTAAGGCTAAAAATATTTAGCTTTATTAAATAATCACTAATATTTCTAATTAAAGTTAGCATTTAGTAAATATTAGGTTTAGAGATGTATATGCATTGATTATAAAATTTTGTTAAATAAAATTTTGATTTTTTTTTTTGTAATACATTCAATCTGCATCACAATTTTCATTAGCTAATTATAAGTCATGTAATTGAGTTATGTTACTGAAAACATAATTATAAGTTATATAATTGAACTATATTACTGAGAACATTTAATTTACTTATAATTATGCATTATTTTTATTGGCTAATTAGTAATTATGTAAGCAAGTAATATCATCAAAAGGGCAAGTTAGCAACACTCTAAAAAATTATATATAATTTTTAGTAACTTTTATTTTTGTCTTAGTAAAGTGAACAGATTGTTAAACCCAAGTGGCAAGTCTAGAGTTCAAATCTCATAGATGCTGAATTTTGAAATTTATATTTGTGTTATAATAACTGACTTTATTAATCAGTTGGATTGGCATATTTGTAATCTTTAGTTGCATTATCTCAAATGAAAGCTCAAGGCATCTATGCGAAGTGCAACATTATACCTATATAAATGAATATTAATAACTAGTATTGTATAAGACTTCAGTGCAAACTTATAATAAGACTACTAGGCATGAAAAGAGAAGAAACTGAAAAGTTGAAAACCCACTTGGAAATCCTGAGTAAAAAGGTAGCACAAAACTTTTAATAGTGATTTTAGACTGATGAAAGCCTATAAAATACTCTCAAAGGAATAGGCAGATAAATTAGATAATAAGATGTGTAGAAGAGTATATGACCAATTAAGCTGCCAAAATTACTAAAAAAAAAAATATTAAGATATACTATACTAGGCTATCTGAATTGAAAGTCTGAAAAGTTTTGTTAGTTCTGAGCAGTAGTTAGTAAGGAATAATAAAGAAGATATCAGAAAGATGAATACTAGAGTTTTGAGTAAACCTTACAAGAATATAGCAGTTTAATAATTAGTTCTAACTGCAAATAATAGACTAGGCCAAAGCAATACCAGATTAGCTATAAGTATAAGATACAAAAAGCTCTGATAAGTTTTAGTACAAAGTTAAACATGACTTAGCAGTTATGGCATATCTTTACTGATTTACTGAAACTTGTTAATAAAGTGTAATGAATACAGAATCAAAATGTTTAAATAGAGAACCTACAAATAAGTCTTAGATATAGCAAATAGTATAGAACCTTCAGATAGACTACTTAAATTAGACAATAACTAAAGTTGTATGAGTGGCTAGTTGTATACTCTTTCTATAATCACCTCTGCACTGTTATGTTAACAGATGCTTGCCAATATATATTACTAATAAAATTTTTAATTATATATACTTACCTTAATATCTAAAAAAAAACTTTTATTTTTGTTTAAAGTAAATTTTATAAAAAATAAATATTTTAGTTTTTTTTTTAAAAATTAATATAAAATTTATTAAAATAATTAATAATATTTATTTTTAACCTCTAGAATTGATAGCATAGTAATTATGCTCTAAGGTCACAAATTGCAAGATTGCTAGTTCAAATTCTAGTAATGGCAATTGTAAAGATACATTTCTAAAATAGAAAACTGCAACACTGCAGCACCAGAGATCTAGAACATCATTAGATAAACTTATTTCTATAAAAGGCAAGTAACCTGTGATTGAGAAGCCACCTAGTGATAAACATGAGTTAGAGTCTGATTTGGAATAACTAAAGCTATGAGACATAATGTGAAGCCGAAAGTCTAACAATAAGAGATACTATAGTTGTCTTCAAAAGTTTAGAATAGTTATACAGAAACATAAAAAAATAAAAAATTTCATCAGTATAAAATTATATTTATAATTGTTAATAATTTTTTAAATTTTTTTATGTAATATGTTTTAGTGTAATAGTTCTAAACTTTCAAGGCAACTATATATGAACTCATGATAACAGCCATTCTAAATAGAGCCTAGTAAAGCTCTCCAATTCTAACAAAGGTCAGTGTAACAGATTGCTTTTAAAAAGTTTAAAAATACAGACTGATAAAGGTTAAGGTCTAGTAACTAAGAACATTGAGAATATTAGTTCAAGATATAGAATACAAGAATAATCTCAACAAGATCATCAAAGAAGGAGAAAAAAATATTTATTTTTAAAATAGGTTTATTTTTTTTAAAAAAAAATATTAAGATAAGTACTTGTAATTTGAGATTTTATTAATAGTACATTCAGCTAATAGTTATATTACAATTACAAAAAACAATTATAAAAAGAGTATATAACTAGTTATTTATATATATAATTTTAGTTATTGTCTAATTTAAGCAGTCTGTCTAAAAGTTTTATACTAGCTTCTATATCTGAAACTTGCTTATAAGTTTTCTATTTAAACACTCTAGTTCTTATATTTACTCACTTACCTATACTTATTAATAACCTTAGTTTATATCTATAAAAATATGCAATAGTCACTAAGTTTTTAAAGCAGTTTACTTATATCAAGAACCTTTGATTTTGTACTAAACTTTTTAGAATTTTCTGTTTCTTATACTTATAGTTAATCTGATTATGTTATAACTAAAACCAACACTTGCAATTAGAATATACTATTAAACTGCTATATTCTTATAAAGTTTATCTTAACTCTAGTACTTACTTAATAATATATTCCTATTATTTTGATATTTAATTCAAGTTCTACTAAGCTTTCAGTTCAGATAGTTCAAAAAGATAAGTACAACTATACTTCTAATTTACATGTGCTTTAACATATAACCTTTTTTTCTAAAACTTTTTTTAGAATTCTAACAGCCTGACTGATTATAATAGTCTTTTTTTAAAAACTAGTATATAATCTAACTTTACAAGTTTTAGTTCTGTTTTCTAAATTTAGTTTTTACAATAGCATTGTTAAAAGTTTGATCTTTTTTAAAATAAGTTTATCTTAAAATATATCAAAACAAATATAACTAATAAATAAACATATCTAAATACATATTTTATTTAATAAAAAACTGTTAAATATTGCCTTAAAACTAACTAATATCTTGATTTTAACTTTTTTATAATATTTAGTTAAAATATATATAATTTTTATAACAAATTTAATAAATAAAATTAGTAATAAAAATTTTTTTTATTTTGTTAAAATTTTAAATCTATATAAAGTCTTTCTAATTTATATTAATATTTATATTAAAACTTTAATTAAAAACATTTTGATTAAAATTAATAATTTTTTTTATTAAATTTTATAAATCTATATTAATTTTGGTTAAATAATTACTTAAATATTTTTAATTAAAAAGAATAATAAGCTTAATGTAATAGTTAGATTGTTATTTTTTAAGTAGTAAATCTAGTATTCAAATCTTACTAATAACAAAATTTTGAAAAATGATTCTATTTTAACAAACTTATCTGTAATCTGAGATTTGTAAATTATGTAATTCTGATTATACTAAAACTAACTTTGAAAGTTTGCAATATTGTAAAAATAAATACAAAAAATATATACTTAGATAAAAAAACTTGTTTGAAAATTCTAAATAAAAAGATAATATAACTTTTAATAATACTATTTGTAAAGATTTTGACTTGAAAAAGAAAACTTAAAATAGATAATATGTATAGGCAATAGCTTCTAGATAAAAGGTCTATTAATTTAACTACTGGTTGATCTAAACATAAAGTTATATTATGCAGAACTAACTAGATTGATAGTATAAAAAGATTTGCAAAAATAGATAAAGTACTAATGAGGTTGTAAAAGAATAGTATTAACTTTATAAGTATTAAAAACTAGGTTAACTATAAATTAAAATATAAAAAACTCTAATAATAATATCTTGAAAATGAACTGTATGAAATAAAATAAATATTCTAAAAATATAAATAAATATTTAAAATTTCTCAACTGACATTAGTATTAAAAATGATTTAGTAATACAGTAAAAATTATAGTACAGAGAGTTTAAATAAACAAAAATAAACAATACCTGTAGTTGAATTGTAAGTATAACAACTGATGTAAAACCTATATATAGATGAACTACTTAAATTAAACACCAAAAGTGTATGTGTAACTAGATGTATCTCTAATGTAAAAAAGCTTCTCTAAAGTAATCAACTATGAATTTCTATGTCCTACTATATTAAATAAAAAAACTCTAGTCCCAGAAAGACTAGTTTAATATAAAAAAAAAATATATCTTTGATTAAAGTTTTATAAATATTAATATAGTTATTACAATCATTTATCCTTTATAATTATGTGGTTTGTTTCAAACAAAAAATATGATTATAAAAATTTTATTATATACAAATATTTTTTATAAGTTTATTAATGAAAAATTTAAAATTTAGGATAATTATATAGAATTTGTAATTATATAAAAGGTAATTATAGAGAAGTATAACTGTATTAAATTTATTATTAATTAATAAAAAATGATACCATCTATGTTATAATCAGACATGACCTAATCTTTTATTATTGAGTACCAATTTGTCATATCTCACTAAGGCATGTTTTGACTGACGATTTCCCGATTTGTTTTTAGAGGTTTTGCAGGTTTTATCAGAGGTTTTGTCATTTGAGGTGATAGGTTTCGTATTTTTTTCAATTTGCAAAAGGGGTTTGTCTAACAACACTAATCCGAATCCTTAGTAAACTCTGTAAAAACCAAACATAAAGCTTCAGAACACTTATCAATCCTCTTATAAAGTTCGGATTCAACATAGTAATTCTTTGAGAACTGAACTCTGATATTTTACATAAGGAACGGACTTTTTTGAATAGCGAGAGTTGACGGTATAAAAATTATTTTAAGCTCCAAAATTAATAAATAATTTGGGTTGGAAATTAGTAATAATATGAAACCCGCGTTGTGAATTAGTACGCGATAGCTAAACACGGACTTCACCCTAACGTATACATGCTGGCAAAACTAAAAATTTCAAAATCCCAAACCCCATCCCAAATATAATAAAATTCATCCCAAATCCCGATAGTTTTGCCAGCAAGTAATACCCTAACGTGATCTACGTATCGGGTTTCACCCTCTCCTATAATAATTACCAGTTTTTAAAAATTAATTGCTTAGAGTATGTTTTAATACTTTTTTACTTATTAGCTTTTGTTTAATATTGTTATACAGTTTACTACTTCTAGTTACATGCTTGTTGCTATATAATCACACCCTCATTATAACCATTTTTTGAAAAAATTATTGCAATATATTTATAATATATTTATCAAAAAAACTTTGAATAATCACATTACTATTAACATTTTATAGTCACATCTTTTTTATACAGCGTGATTATAGAGAAGACGGACTGTAATTGACTCTTTAATACCTTTTTAAATAACTTTTTTGCTTTTTAAAGCTAATGTCGCGAACGATGATAAAATTCTAACCTAACTTTAAAACGAAACAAAAAAAAAACATCGCAAAAAAATTTAAAAATCGTATATTAAATAGATCCAAATTTCAAAATTATCCACGACAGTTAATAATTCACGAATAAAAGTGTATATTTTGTTTAAAGGATAAATATAAAAAACCTATAACAAATGAATTTAATGATACATAATATTATAGTACAAAATAATACCAAAATAATAAATATTAAACTTTATTTATAATAAATAAATAAAGCTTTTCAAATTGTTCTTTAATATTCCAGAACTAAGTCAAGCTTTTTGCATTGCTTTTTAATATCCAAAAATAAGGAAAGTAAATGTGATTTATATTCATACATTTCTTCATAATCTCGGTTCAACCAGCTTTGTCCATGGAAAGACCAATCTTTTAATTGGTCATGAAGATCTCTTAATTGTTTAATTGTGCCTGTTAGACGGGAAATCGTTGATTGAAGATCTAGTTGAACATATAGGCCACCTCCAAGTGTTAAGCTGCCCGCGGCTGCTGCTGCTGCTGCTACACCGACTGTTGCATATCTCTATTTATAAATAGATGAATGTATTAGAACGTAAAATAACAATGATCAAAAAGAAAAATGAGTTATAAAATGAACAATACATCAGAAATTGATGTATTCAATGATTTATTCTTTCCGTCTTTAGGATTACTAGAGCTTTTCGAATAAGCGTATAATATGCCAGCACCAACGGTAACTGCAAGCGTACTATAAATTTAAAGAATCAGATCATAAATTATTTAAAAGCATGGTCTCAAGAGTATGCAGCTACTTGGGCAGACATGAAAACTGGCTTTGTTTGTGACTTACCAAGCACCAACAACTAATTTGGTAGTTAAACTTGTGTTTTGACCTTCCAGCTTTTTACGTTGTTCGTCACATTTAATACAAATATATTTTACAAGTTCCAATAAACTAATCGTAACTTCGCAAAATAATGATAAATATCCTATGTGATGTAATTGTCGGAATGTTAGTAGACGTGTTTTAAGTTATAAAGAGTATATATATTTAGTATATATTTCTTTACTCGCACATAATGATAATACCTTTTAATTTTTTATATTGCTCTCGTAAAATATTATCATCACCATCATCCAATCTAAGAATCCTTAAAATATTCGAAACACAACTTTCCATATTTGAAGCCATTTTTCGAAAATTTTGTTTTTCTTCTTCAAGAATATCTTTAACACTCTGATCAGCTGATTTAAGCTCTTGATAAGATTCATAAATTGAGTTGATAGTAACTTTAAGATTCCATAGAAAAATGAGTAATCCAAGCTTGCAGTCTTTAGGCTGTATTTTTAGAAAGAAGAAAATCATGTTGTTCATGTTAGAAAACCAAAAAAGATACTGAACAAATACCGTTAAACCTCCCAAAACCGATTTTGCAAAAATTGATAACCTATTAAATCCGATAAAAAAACCAATTTACCAAGTCTATTTCTGCTATATAAACTAATAGTTATATTTTTAAATCTGATAATCTCTTAATAGTTATACGTATATATATCAATTTCGGAAGATTTAACAGTAAATCAATTGTAAATTATATCAAATATTTACATAGGTACTAAATTGACTTTCGAAAAGATAATATTCTAAAGTTTTAACCATATAACGAACTATAGTATCTTTGATTCGATCAGGGCATAATATATCATCAAACATATCATTAACCATATCATTACCCTCGTAACCATCTTTTTTTATTCCCAAAAGACAATGTACTGAATTCAATTGACTAAAAAATTCCGATGTTAGATCATCGAAACGGATGCCCATGTCCCGTCTTCGAAATGTGTCATAAAACAATTGATCAAAAATGTTATCAGGATAATTTTGACGTTTTAATTTCAGATCTTCAGATAAGGCTTTTATATCCGCTCTTAATCTCTCTTCATCAATTATTTGATAATTTGAAACATCTAAATAGTCATCGTTTTGTGGAGTCGTAGGCATAGGCAAATCTTTGTCATTAATGGATGGATATATTTCCTTTAGTGTCATAGAATCCGTCGCAAACCAATCTAAAAGACCATTTTCTGAAAATTGCTTAAGCTTTGAAGTGGCATTCTGTAAATATTGAACCAAGTCAAAATGGGTTTTGTCGGTGAAATGAAATTTGACCTGGATATTAGATTGAAGTTGACAATAAGAATTAGTATTATTTGTATACTAAATAAATGTCGGGGAGATTGAAATCAGATTAGCTGAATTTTGAACCTTTTTTTTTAATATAAAATTTTTTATAAAGTTTTTTTATTTATTTTTTTTCCTTTGAGTTTGATTAGGAATTAAGATTGGATTTATAATTAGGAATTAAGATTGGATTTATAATAAAAGAGTACATTTTCAAATCATATCCCTAAATTTAAGCATCATTCAATTTCAGAATCATCAACAATGAACAACACTTTACCTTTGTTGATTCTCCGGTGTAATTGAATGTTTCGATATGGAAATATTTTTTGCCTTGCGGAAAAATTGTATCGTATAAAAGATTTTCATCGATTGGACCCTATTAATTTTTAAAAAAAATTGAAATCAACAAACTGTTATTCAATGTATTCATAGTTTTTACATACGTACCTTTAACTTTAAAACTTTAAAAGAAGAAAAGAATGAATTTCCATTTTTTTTATTCGGTAAATTATTTTGTTCTACAAATACAATTTCTTTTTCATGAATATATGCTAACGGTTGTGTCGACATGTTAAATATGTCTAAATTTCAGTAAAAGGTCTGCACAAATTACATTCATCGTCGGTGACCTTTTTAATTTCCTTAAATTTACTATACTAGGACATAATGGATTAGAGTAACAATAATTTCTTATTTTGGAAGTCATAACAGAGGCGTCAGACATGCGTAATGATACATAGTACGTAAAAAATTTAAAGATTGGTATAACGATAAAATTTAAACCGGAATTTTATTAAGAATTATTTAAATATTTCAAAGTGAAATAAATAATACAATTACTTGATACAAAACGTATTAAAATGTGAAATTATACTGTATTGGAATGTGGGTTTCACTTATTACCTTAAAACTCGGAAAATAAGCACCATATCCACTATCCCAATGACAAGTCCAGTCCAACAACCCTAAATTTTTCACATGATGACATACAATCAACCCTCCATAAATGCATGCAGTATATATATCATCTCTAAATGCACACTATATCTACATATAATGCACTTAATAAAATGCCCCCCATAAATGCATACCCTCCCTAAATGCATTGTGCTTCGTTATTGATTCTGAGTTTTAATTATGGTAAGCTACTTTTTTGTTGGCAATAACTATAGAATATCTGAAAATTGTGTCAAAAATATGTACATATTAAATAAATATCAGTATACTGGTAGTTTTAGACATTACCTTATATTCGTGTTTTGTAATTGTATGAATCCTAATGCAAGTTATTCTTTAATCCATTTTATATGATTCTTATATTTGTTATTAACAAAGTTTTGATACGTATAAAGCCTATTCCTAGTTACATCTTGATTATTTTACATTAATAAATCTTGACAATTACTTTAAAAAGCTCGTGAGATTGTTAGTAGTAGTTTTCACCTTTTTGGCAAATCCACGATGCAATTTAGGAGTTTTACAACTGTTGCCATATAATCATGAAGACACCATATTTTTAAAGCGATATGTAAAAATAAATAACCAAAAAAGGTGGATTTATTATTATGCAGTACTTACTGCATAAGTGTGTAGAGCTTGAGATATGAACCTATGTGTATTAAGTTATTCATACAATGATAAATATCTTTCACAGCAACAAAGATCATTTATGTACAGAGTTTTAATGTGATTAGTCTTTATATATGCCAAAAAATTAATAGCGAAAAAATTTTTATAATACCTAATATTTGTAAAACAGTAATTATTCGAAAGTAGTCGATTAAACGAGGAATATGGCAAAAGTTTGAAGAGAACTAGAAAAATTTGACGATAATACACTCTATCCCGTTACAACGAACCCTGTTAAAGCGAATTTCTTGCTATAACGGAGCAATTCCAAAAATTATTATTATTATTATATGCTATATATGCTATAACAGATATATATTTATTATAACTGATGGAATTTCCCAGCCCGATCACTCCTTTATAACGAGGGTAGAGTGTAATAGGCAAAGAAACTTAGAAATGGACGTAATAGTTTTCAGTAAGGTCAATTATTCACGAAACTGTAAAACTGATATCACAAGAAAATTGCAATTGAGCATTAAAATTTACAGTTTATTATCAATTATGTTCATTTAATTATTGTGTAGGCACTTTGTCTTATTGAAAAAGAATCTTCTCATGATGAATTACTTTTTACAGATAACTTTAAGTTTTTTGTTGATTTATTTAACCAATCAGAGTTATTGACAACCAACCAATTAAATAAAACTTTAGTGATCATTAAAATGGTAAAAAAAAATTTTTTATCGTCGATCAGTAACGTGGTTAACCCTTTAACATGGTTAAGAAGGTTGTCGATTCAAGGATTCCGACATTGATAAAAAATGGAGTTCAGAATAAACATAGATCATTATTTGTAATTGTTGGAGATAAAGGCAAAGACCAGGTATAGAATCATTTTAGATTAATCTTTTTTTTTTTGTTTTTTTTTTTATAGCAGTAAAACAAATCGTTAATAAATAACAGGTGGTGAATTTGCATTGGATTCTTTCACAAGCTCAAGTGACCGCAAGACCATCTGTATTATGGTGTTATAAAAAAGAATTGGGGTTTACTAGGTATGTGTAATTTTATTTAATTAATTTTAAAATATAAAATAATTAATTCTGTAAATTAAATAATAACAGCCATCGTAAAAAAAGAGAAGCAAAAATACGAAAGGAAATTAAACGTGGCATAAGAGAAGCTAATGAAGAAGATCCATTCGAGCTTTTCGTTGCTGTTACAAATATTCGGTATACATATTATAAGGAGACGCATAATATCCTAGGTAATACATATGGCATGTGTATATTGCAGGTACGGTTTTAACAGTTTGTAATTTTTTTTTTATTTTAATCATATCATGTCTGTTTCATTATGAATCATTTTATAGGATTTTGAAGCATTAACTCCGAATCTGTTGGCACGTACAATTGAGACTGTAGAGGGTGGCGGCATTGTTGTAATATTGCTTAAGACTATGAAATCGTTAAAACAGTTATTTACATTGACAATGGTTCGTATTAACACTAATATTTATTTGAAATAATTTATTTTAACTATTAACAAAATAGTATTGTTTATAAAGGACGTACATTCTCGTTACCGGACTGAAGCTCATGGTGATGTTATTGGCCGATTTAATGAACGTTTCATCCTTTCCCTTGGATCATGCGAAAATTGTCTAGTAGTTGACGATGAATTAAATGTATTGCCAATATCTGCTGGAAAAAATGTTAAGCCTTTACAGTTAAAGCCATCTGAGGAATCTATGTCTGATGAACAGATTGAATTAAAAGAATTTAAGGCATCATTAGCGGATACACAGCCTGTTGGTTTACTTGTTGCCACAGCCAAGACATTAGATCAAGGAAAAGCTATTCTTACTTTTATTGAAGCTATATCAGAAAAGAAATTACGTAGCACAGTAACACTTACAGCTGCTCGTGGTCGTGGTAAATCTGCTGCACTTGGAATTGCAATCGCTTCTGCTGTTGCATTCGGTTATTCAAACATATTTGTTACATCCCCTAGTCCCGAAAATTTGAAAACATTGTTTGAATTTATTTTTAAAGGATTTGATGCTTTGGAGTATGAGGAGCACTTAGATTATGATATTATACAATCTACAAATCCTGATTTTAATAAAGCCATAGTTAGAGTTAATGTATTTAAACAACATCGGCAGACTATTCAAGTGTGTACTTTGACATTTTACTGTTTCATTTTTGTTTTGTACTTTTTATATTGATGCATTTTTTCATACTTAGTATATACAACCACAAGATGCACATGCTCTTGGACAAGCCGAGTTATTAATCATTGATGAGGCTGCTGCCATTCCATTGCCATTGGTGAAGAATCTTATTGGTCCTTATTTAATATTTATGGCATCAACCATAAATGGCTATGAGGGTACTGGTCGATCTTTATCTCTCAAACTTATTCAACAACTTCGAGAACAATCAAAGGGTTTTGTTGGCCAAGAAAATAGTGTAGAACCTGATGATGGTATGATGGTAATTAATCGGAATGGCAAGAACAAAAAAAATGCATTTACATCATTCAATGGTGCCTTAACTGGCGGCCGAGTTCTTAGAGAAATTAAACTTGAAGAACCTATTCGTTACGGCTCTAATGATCCTGTAGAACAATGGTTAAATAAACTTTTATGTCTAGATGCGGCCATTATTTCAAGAAACATTCAAGGGTGTCCGCATCCGCAACAATGTGAATTATATTGGGTAAATCGTGACACCTTATTTTCGGTTCATCCCGTTTCGGAGTTGTTTTTACAAAGAATGATGGCACTTTATGTTGCTAGTCACTATAAGAATTCACCAAATGATTTACAACTGATGTCAGATGCTCCTGCACATCACTTGTTCGTTTTGCTACCCCCCATAAAAGGTGACAATTCGTTGCCTGACCCTTTATGTGTTGTTCAGGTAAGCATCTAATATAATTATTTTGGAAGGGATCTATATTATATAGTAAGAGTTACCGTATAATTGATCTCAATGAGATTATGATTTGTTAATTATTATTCATGTCATATCAGTGGAGACCCCCTCATATATGTCTATATCTTACCTACACAAATATTAAATAATAATAAATAAATAAATTGCAGGTGTGTTTAGAAGGCGATATATCCAAACAAGCAGTCCTGAATAGCTTGAAACGCGGTAGAAGAGCTAGTGGAGACTTAATCCCGTGGTTAATTTCACAACAGGTTTCAAATCAGAAAATTTTTTTTAGTAATAGTAGATATAAAAAATTAAATAATATAATTAATAATTTGTAACTTGTCTCCAGTTTCAAGATGATGACTTTGCTAGTCTTTCTGGAGCAAGAATAGTAAGAATAGCAACACATCCTGATTATATGAAGGTAAGTTTGATTGTAAATTACAGTAATATAAATAATATTTTGTCGATTCTTACATTTGTTTTTAATTTCCTTTTTTCTTAAGATGGGTTATGGATCACGATGTCTTGAATTGTTGAGTGCATTTTACCAAGGTGAATTCTCTACTTTGAAAGAAAATGAAGATTACGCAGAAGAAACTATGGTGAGAGCTGATGACTCCGAATTAGAAGTATGTAACATATATTTTTATTTTATTTTATTATTTTATCAAGATTATTGGCTAATTTACAAGTCATAATCACAGAATGCAGATCTTCATAAAGATGATATTAAAATTCGAGATCCTCATAAGATGCCGCCATTATTATTAAAACTTTCAGAGAAAAGACCTGTTCTATTACATTATCTTGGTGTTTCTTATGGTTTGACACCGTTATTGTATAAATTCTGGAAGAGATCAGGGTTTATTCCACTTTATATGCGACAAACTCCAAATGATTTAACTGGTGAACATACATGCGTTATGCTCAAGGCTTTAAAATCTGATGGTCTTGTAACAACATGTAATCCAGAGTGGTTGGCAGCATTTTCAAAAGATTTTCATAAAAGATTTTTGAACCTACTGTCTTATCAATTCAGGGATTTTCCTAGTGTTTTATCATTGAGCATTATGGAGACTGCTGATGCTGGTTATAAAAATGTAAATAATAATAAACAGAGTAAGTCACCAACATTTATAGTTTTACTAAAAATAAATATATATCTAACAATACAATTTGATCGTTTATTTATATTAGAATTCACAAAAGATATTCTCGATTCGCAATTTTCTGTTTATGATCTTAAGCGTCTTGAGTCATATTCAAATAATATGTTGGATTATCATGTAATAATGGATCTTATTCCTACAATTGCTTATATATACTTTAGGAAACAATTTGGCATAGATGTGGTACTTTCCGGCGTGCAGAGTTCGATATTATTGGGTATGGGTTTACAAAGAAAGAGTATTGATGATTTAGAGGTATTTCATTTCTATAATTTCTAAGTTTCTAAGATTATTTAATCATCAGTATCATGGTACATGTAATATTATTCTCACTCTGTTTTTATATTTTCATATTTTCTTTAGAAAGAGCTTACACTTCCTTCAGCGCAAATTCTCGCATTATTTATGAAAATTATTCGTAAATTTTCCGCGTATTTTCGATCTTTGGAAATATCTGAAATTCAGAAAGAAATTCCTCATGAAACAACCGTAGTAAAGAAAAAAGCAGTTACCACTTCCATTGATTCAACAGAAAAAAACATTAAAAATATAGTGAATCCTCAAATTGATAACGATGCAGCATGGGATCCTGTATCGAAGACTCTAAATGAAGATTTAGATGAAGCTGGTGATGATGCTATGAAGCAAATAAGAGAAAAACAAAGAGAATTAATTGATTCGTTGGACCTGTCAAAGTGATTCTTTTTTTTTTTCATACTTAAATATTTTTATTATATTTAAGTCATTTTCGATTGATTTGACTTGTTATCATCTTTATAGATATGCGATAGGCGGATCAGCAGAAGATTGGGAGGCAGCAGAATCACAGATAAAAGCATTAACTTTAGGAAAGAAATCGAACTTAACAGTTGTTAGTGTTAAAAATCAAAATTCTACGAAAAAAAGAAAACTTACTGAAACTGCTGCAAATATTGTAAATCAAGAAGCTAAAAAGACTAAAAATAAAAGAAAAAAATCACATAAAAAGTGAAAAATTAAAAAATGTTAATGTTATACTTTTAAATATATAATCTATAGTATGTTTTTATTCGTAAATTGATGTTTAAAAAAC
Source organism: Cetraspora pellucida (assembly GCA_910591915.1). NCBI lineage: Eukaryota > Fungi > Glomeromycota > Glomeromycetes > Diversisporales > Gigasporaceae > Cetraspora > Cetraspora pellucida. The sequence goes on from CAJVQA010000233.1 coordinate 15,689, forward strand.
CAATTACTTTTGTTAATTGTATACAAACCAAAGAGGTAACTTTTAAAGGTTAATAGTTCATATTTTGGGGTCAAACCAACTTAATAAATGTATTCTAACTCATTACCACGTTTAACTAATCTTAAAATATGTGAGAAACTATACATTTTGCTATGTATATGTTGTGCCCCAAATGAAAATCGACCCGATTGTAAATTGGGACAGCTCAGATTAAAATTCGGTTTTGGGATATTAATTTCGAACTACCTCTGTCGGTGCCACTGGGGTAGTTTAGTTGTATCTAACCAAAGTCGATCAATAAGCTCATGGATATTTTCATTTGCATATATAATGTTATTTCAGCCTCAATAGAAAATGCTTAACGTTAAAACGACTTGATTACATAATAAAACGGAAGGTCATTCTACATGCATAATTTATTTAGCTATCGGTTAAAAGCTCATATTGATTATCATTCTACAGAGGATCACGTTCCTGCATTGTAACTATCGCTATATAGTAAATAATCTTTGAGTATTTATTTCTATTTAAGGTTAAATAAAGTAGGTTTTTATATGCAACCAAAAAAGATATAAAATAAATGCTTTCCAACCCATTCTAAAAATGGGGTTTCGACTTTTTTTTTTTTGTGATGTACGATTCGAGTAATTTAGGCACGTTCTTTGTCAAATCAATCGTGAAATGTTCCCAGCAAAAAGGAGTGATGACAATTTGGAAATAAATGAAATGTGAGAAATTGATGGGTTTGTTTGTCTTCAAAGGTTTAAAATGAATTCTTTCGAGTTAATTGTTGTCGCCGTTCTTATTGTCGAGTCTAATTATACAAAGGGGTTGAGAGATAAGGTGGATATTGTTGAGTTATTAAAGAGTTTTGGTCTCAAAGCTATTCATAGAGGGTAAGCTTTTTTACTAAGTATTTGTTGAGTTATCATATATCCGAAGTTGCACTGCCCCACTGGTGTAAAATGTCTGAGAAAAAATTGAAAGCTCTTCGTGGCCTATGTTTCGACCGACATAGAACGTTCTTGTTTCTCAGTTATTTGGTGTTCCTGCGGTTGTGTGGTACACGGGGAATTAATGGGTAAATAGGATATATGCTAACTAATGAGTGCGTTACCGTAGACTATTCCGGCCGTGCAATATTTAGTTGTTAATGACTATGACATAAATACTTACTTTATTATTTAATAATAGTGGTAAAGGAGATGGTGGTGTCGATGTAGAAAGTAAAATTAAAAAGAAAAAATTTATATTTAGTCTAAAAACTGGCATAACAAAATAGGTAAATATTGTGTTTATTTATTTAGTTTCTTTTTAATCTTATTAATAATTAATTAATTATAGGTCTGGATGTTATCAGAGAGTTAAGAGGAGTAGTATGTTTAGAAGGTGTTGTAGGTATTGTAGTTGGCAATGAATTTTCTCCCGATGCAATAAATGAGGCCAATAAATCTGAATCTTTTCCTATCATTCTAACTACTAAAACTCGACTCCCTTTAACTCTTCTTAATCTTACTCTCGATATTATTCATAAAACTCCTATCAAACTTTCTCGTTATAACAATTTTATCTTAATCATTAATTTCGTTATATTTGTACTTACTTTTTTCAGTCCTTACATCTAATTATTAATAAAACTGGCCTTGGTGTATAAATTTCATAGTAAAAATCGGTGGAGAATTACTATTACTTTCATATAACGTTGGATGACAATATGTAAAAGTCACACATAGGAGAAAATGTGATCTACAAAACCAATTTGAATAATTCTACTACTATTAGAACCAGAATACCTTGCTCTCTAATCTTTGTTGAAAGGTATACTTAGCATAAAAAAACTTTTCATTGTAAGCTAGCTGCATTCCAACTCTATAGGCAATTTCTACTATTAAATTTGCTATTTTTATACCCTTTAACCGCGATTTACCTCTTAATTCTTTTATTCCAATTTTTATATTAGATATTTATAATAATTTATTGGACATAAGCAAAGAAAAAATCTATCTTGATACAAAACAGAAAAAAAGAATCAAGTCTACTAGAGATTAATTACATTAATAATATTAAACCTCCTTTTTATCAAGCATCATACTTTCAACGTCCCAATAATAAATCATCTGACCAGTTAGAATACAATTACATATAGATGTTAAAAGAAACCCAACCAAAATAATGTTATCATCAACTTCTGTAAGAGTGGTAAAGATTCTAGCCAATGAACCCAAAGTGAATCCAAAAACCGCAAATGCTGACAATTGACCTGTGCTTCCATTTTTATAATTCGTAAATATCTGTGGAATTTTCGAAAATAATGCTAATGGAATAGCCAGAGTTTGAAGAAGTGCTAGCATTGAATCACTAACAAGTTCTGGAGACCAAAGCGAATATGTAGTTACAATTAAGGAAATGCATGTAATGATGAGATCTCTACTACGATTCGCGTAGTGTAACATTAAGATTAATATAATGGCATTTTGTATCGTCAAGAAGAATGATTCACCAAATGTACTGAACGGGTTGTCATTGCGAAGATTATATGCAAGTCCTACACCAAATGCACATGTTTCCAAAACTACACTTTCAAAACTTAAACCACGTGAAGATCGGGCGTTAATGATCTTAATGATTTGTGGAAGTTTTACGATCGATCCGGCTAAAATGATTCCTAGGCCAAGACCCTTGGACAAAAGAAGTTTGAGGCATGCAATGTCGCCGATATTAAGGTTCTCTACTAATGATGTGTAGCATGTTTCACCTATCAAATTGACTGCTGGGTATTTAATTATATTCGGAAGATAGACCATCGTTGATAAATACTTATAACACCTTTAATTATATGAACATATAAATATTATTAATAATTTGAATTAAAAATTAAATCTTAACAAGTTCTTGGATCATATCACATTTTATAAATGACAAAGATACGAAATTAATGGAGCAAGTAAAATACAATTGCTCAACTTTTGAGCAAGAACTCATCGATATCTAATGATGGGTTATTTGTAAAGAAACTTGATCATTAAAGTTCTATTGCCATTGATAATTCGTTGTATCTGTATTGATTACCATCTGAATTTTCCAAACAAATAGAGAATTAACTCACTGTTTTGAGTCAACCCTTAGAAAAACATACCAAAAATTCGGCTTCTTACTAAAAAACAACTAGTACGATTATCAGGTTTAAACTAATAGATAGAAAATCGAAATTCATGTAACTTTGCGATTTATAAAAGTGATAAGAAATTAACGATGCACCAATTTATGTCTTTGTTCCTAAAAAGGTAATACATTGTATTGCAAGCTCGATTGGATAATTATAAATCATAACACACCAATTACCAATTGTAAATTTACACGATTTCAGTGATTTCAGTGTAATACAGTTGTATACGTATGTATGTACGTACGTATAGTACAAACTTATCTGTTACGTATCGAAATGGGGTCAACATATCTAAATTTTATATCTTGTTATATATATTTTATTATTTAGTTTATTATTACTTTGAAACCAGTACGTAATCTAATTACAAAGATGCTTTAATTTACTTATTCAAGAAAATGCAAAATCAACAATTTTTTCACATAACATCCTAATCCTCTTTAAAAGATATAAATAATCTTTAGTGGATTAACACATTGTGTTTGTACGATTTTCTAATACATATCAATATATTTATACGTATAAAATGGTTTACATTAGGAAACTTGGCATAATAGGCATGCAGCATGCCAAAATACGTACTTAAAATCTATTAACGGTTAACAATATTAATATGTAATATTTTAGAAAAAAAATCTTATATTATGCCATGCTAGGATTGCTGTTCTATACTTTCAGGCAGATCTTGATCTGGTAAAAGTCTTCGATGTAATGCGATTACTTAGGTTAAAATTTTGCTATGGTATTGTAGACATGTGTATAGATAAAGTTAGAGCTGATCGAATTTAAAATAAAAAATTTCAATTCTCTCGATTAATCGAATAGATGATCATATTATACAATATCATATTTGATCAGTTAAAATAATATTTAGGTTGAAAAGTTAAATTCCGAATAAGTTAAAATCAAAAAATATTCAAGTTTGACTAATTTATTTAGCGTCTTCTGCGATATATAAAACATTGCATTAAAGTAGGCCTCCGCAAAGGTTATCCGCAATTTCTGAATTTTTGGAGGTTATAAAAACTGTGTTCCAACAATCGGTACTTGAGCGAAATTGGTATGTAGAATAGCATGGTAAACCAACTCGGACTCCATTTGTGCCTGTTTCCGTTATAGTCAGGCCCGGCTCTCAGGTCCATACCCACCTGACTTTAAAGAACACAGTTGTTATAGCCTCCAAAAATTCAAAAATCACAGGAATTTTTGCGGAGGTCTATATTAAGGAACATATAATACAGTATTTGCAATATCATTCATGAAATTTTCATAGTATTTTCGCGAAATAACGAGTATGAGAGTTATTTATAAAATTGCCTTCCCTCAAAATAGTATTCCATATATACAGTATCTGTGATATAAATACCAGATTTCTCTTGGCACTACTACTTATATATAATACATACATTTTCGTTACTTAGAAAAGCAAGTTTATTAAAAATCAATCTTTATCTCGAAATAACGCCAATACGCGTACTCTAATTAACGCGCATATATCAAAATAACGCACATATATCAAAATAACGCGCAGTTTGGCGTTATTTCACGAAAATACCATAATACCCCACAGCTACCTTTAAATCTGAAATTTCCATAATACCCAATATTAAAAAACCCAAGAGATTTTAACTTGATATAATGTAATGAGTAATTTATACTATTTTATTATGCATATTTTTTTTTAAAAAAATATAAACTATAAATTCATGCTACAACTAATTGAGTATACATCTGGCTCGTTCCTGAGTTACAGAAATCTCGAATCCATCAATACAAACAATAATAATCCGTTAAACTAAATGTTAAAAATCAAGTTAAATCAGATAATAGGTTACTTAATAAGATAAAACTTTTGAAGAAAAAATTATTAATTGCAATTGATTTAACATAAAAAATATAAAGTTAAAATAATGATGATAATAATGTTAAAATAAATAAAAAATTTATAAATACTGTACATATACTATAAATACATTCTTTAAGCAATAAACCCTCGATAAATATATACATCGGCATTCATTTGACTAGACCAAAATACATGTTTCCTTATAAAGTCATCAAGATGGTTTTCATCAGTTTTATATTGTGGTAAATTTCCTTTTGCTTGCGTTGGTTTTCTTAAGGATTCACCCAAAAATTTAACTTGTGATCCACCTGTAACTTCTTTAATAATTTTACCGGTCTTCAATGAAGCGACTTCAATTGTTTGTTTTTCAAATGCCATGAGTAATATATCATCAAAAGTTGGTAAAAGAGTAATATGTATTGGATCAGATGACCAGTGTATAGGTCGATGATGTTTGTAAGGTTCAGCATGTATATTGACGAGATAGGAAGTATTTGAGATTGTACAAACAAAGACTTGTCCTGGTAATAATGTTTCAAATGTAGTCTTAGGCGAAATTGGTGGTGATAAATGAACATTCGAAGTTGTTTCGGATGGAAATTCAGAAGAACGGCGACGTGTTTTATCTTGATCTAGTATATCAGCCGAAATCCTATTAGTCTGGTAGGTAAAACGACGTGAAACACCATCATTTCCCTTTTCTGATGGCAAACTATGTGAATAAATTGGAAATGATGGAGAAAGAGTGGGTTGATGATATGGAGGTGACAAAGGTATAATGGTTGGACGATCATCAATTATAATAGGATTATTATTTAAAAAATCTAAAGAATATGAGTATGGAATCTGTATGAAGTTTGTCCATGATGGAAATTCTACATCCTTTGGAGTAATACTTTTTTTTATGTTAATCTCAGTGACATCAGTCGTATAACAATCGATAATTGCAGCCCTACGACTACCAATACCAGTAATTGCAATTATTTGTTTAATGGATGATGAATCTGTGATCACATTAACAAAATTTAATGATCCAGGAACATAATAAGATTTTAAAAATTCGAATTTACAATCCGGAGAGCCTTTCATTTCTGTAGGCATTGAAAAGAGAATAATTCCATTATTTAACGTGACTGCCATTAAGAATATAGTATTCTTTATCTCAATGATATCAAAAGTTGTACAATCTTTTACAGATTCAGGTAAACTTATATAATCGGTTGCCCAACGCCACATATTGGCTCTTTCACTGGCATTTATACCAGAAGAGTTTGAAAGATAATTACGAACGTAAATAGATAAATTAGAAGTAAAATGGGATAATTTGCGGTTTAATTTCGAAGGAGATGGTTTAAGCGGCTCAGATGAATTAGAATTTGATGCTAATTTTGAATTAACGCTAGGAGCAAATCCACAATAAGGACAATTAGGACTAGTACGATCTTCATTTAATACGTGACCACATCTTTCACATTTAGGAGCAGCAATTTTTTTAGGAGCTTTAGAAAGATCAATAGGAGATTTCGATTCAGAGTTGTTTACAAATTTGATTAAATGTAATAATGAATCTAATTTGTACATTCTGATCATATCTCTCTTTCCAGAAATTGCAATCATCATATTATACTCCTCAAGAATGTGTAGTTTCTTAAATGAACATCCACGAATTAATTGTATTGGTTTTATTAAATCCCAATGAATCGAGAAATCCATTACCCACAAACCATTATCATTGCCAAGAAGTAAATACTGTTTATCAAACATTACAGCGCTATTCATTTGCTCAGGTATGCCATTGTTGGGAGATCCAATAAGTTTACTTTCAAATTCACCTTCATTTTCTGAAGGAGGATGAATGCTATAATTTAATGTAGTAGGGGCACGTCGTAAATTTGGAGCCTTGTATATGAAAAATTAATAGATTATTAGGCGTTCAATTTTTATTCAATTTTTTTTTCGGAGGGGGAGGATGTATAATTCTTACCTCAAATCTTGATGGTTGTTGTGCATTGAATTGGGTCCTTGATACCACGTTTATTGGAGGTATATTATGTGGGGGACCTCCATTAGGTAAAGGTAATTCAGCAAATTGTTCAGCATTATAGTGAGTGTAAGGATTAACATTAATATTGGTTTGATAAAAGTCACTTTGTGGATTTTGCATTTTTCTTTTTTTTTTCTTTGTAATATATTTTTATTAAAGATTTAAAAGTAAAGGAAGCGTTTAAATACGTAAAAAGGTGTTCGATATAGAAAGGAATATTTACTGAATACGGTGACACAGAACATTATTCTTATACTTTAATCGGCGTATCTTCATGTTTCATGTGTTACGGTATGGGTTCTAAAAAAAATTTATTTTGTGGCATATGATCGAGAGATATTTAGTATAGTAATTGTATACATTCCGAAAATATATTAAGAGTGCACAAAAAAAACCATAACACAAGAGTAGATTAAATCTTGTATAACCTTGATATTACAAAACCCCATCCATATAGTTCATGCCATGTATTTAACACACATATCTAAATCTTTTGAAATGACTTAGAAATAATAATTAGCAAATTGAATTAAATTTGCAAGTGAAATGATATATTGTATTTTTATTTTTATTTTTTGCGTAATATATTAAAGGTATCTACCGTTTTTGCAACCAGAACGTGTTGTCATGATCACCACTATTTCGTAAATCCGGGTTAAAAAAGTATATCACTTCCCTTTATTAGTTTGATGCAAAAAAATGCAAATGATTCCTTTTGGTTGACTTGGTTTCCCAAATTAAATGTAAGTTATAAATGTGGCAATATTGCAATGTAATGTGGCAGTGCCGCGGCAATGCCGCAATTCGGTAAGTTTTGACGTCACTACAGTATTAAAGTATGTCAGATTGTATCATTTTTTTTTTTTACTGAACCATTATCGTTATGCTCAAATTTTTTGTAAAAGCTCAAAGTTCAACTTACATATATCTAGTATTGTATAAATTTTTTATGAATAAATGTATTTTATTAGTCGACAGCGTAACAGTTGACATATGTTTAATTTACCTAATTTATTTATTATCAAATCATGTATGAATTGTCGGATAGTCCGGACTGGGTAAAAATAAAACCTATATTACAATTACCGATATGGTTCTGTATTACATGGAAAAAAAAATTTGTATTTTACGTATTATATGATTCACCTTATCACCATCCGAACTTCTAAACCTAGTCTGATGAAGTAAATACACTTATTTTAATAATTATATTCATGATACGTATTACGATTATTGCTATGAAATAAAGTATGCTCCGAACCAATGATTGGTACGTATACGTATGTGCAAAATATTTCCATATGGATATTTAGCGGAAGGCTATGTTTCCACCATCCATATTTAGAAATTTATAAAGGTTTTAAGCCAATACGTATTCATAAAATGCAAATCACGTGACAAATATAAAATGCCGCCCGGCTTTTAGATTATTCCCATATTTATCAAGAATCTGCATGCTTCGGCGGATATGGACACTTCGCGCCATGTACGCACAACGCCAATGTGCGATCCGGAAACCAGGCTTTCTATCATACAGAAATGATTTCTTAAATTGACACAAGTTACAGTAACCAAAAAACTAATTTTGAACACATTCTTACTAAGCAGTGCTATATATATATTGTTCGTGGCTTCCTAGTTTTAGCTATTGTTCTTTAGATATACCCGATTTATCCATTATTTTTGTTTATTATTTATGTTATCAGGTTTTAAAAATAGTCTAGTGCTAAAAATAAAGCAAACTGGTGTTTATCTATATTTAAATCGGCTTTCTAGTTCAATGCTATTTTAAATTCCATCAAAAGTAAGAAAAAGTGATATGATGTGATTTTTTTGCTTTATATTTTTGTTATGATTACGTAAACATTTGTCAAAATACCATTAATATAAAATATATTGTTGGACTGTATCATATTGGTTGTATATTCATAACAGAAAATTTCATCAGACTAATGCTACTTATATACAACTGATATCATATATACAGACCAATCAGCTATAATTCCTGACTCTAATGCTAATTATTTAATCCCAAATCAATCTGATATGGTTTTGAAAATTTTCCCTGTACCATACGTGTCTCTAAATTACGCAGATCAGTGTAGTGTAGGTTTAAAGTTGGCCTATACCATACGGATCAAGTCACCTATACTGTACTGATCTGCTGTAATTTTCGTAATATTGACCAATGTTTAAAAACTATACTGACCCGGCTTTTTTTATATTAGCGTTAAGGTTAGAAATTACAGCTGATTGATATGGTATGGTTTTTAATACCATATCGATGATCTACGAAATAGATCATTCTGAAAATTGCAATTAATTGGTACCCCTGCACGTTTAATTAAATTTTCACATATTGTCCCGTCACAGTGCACTTATGGAGTAACTAATTCGTAGACAAATTGATTTCATATACAGTTTACTTCGTCGGCGGCTCATTTCATAGAAATTTATTTCATCACGATCATTAGGATTAGGTTTAGAATTAGAATTATGTTGTCACGAGATGTTTTTACCGAATTGTTGGTAAGATGATATTATGAACGAAAATAGGAGAAAAAATAGATTAAGGCAAATAATTTAAGGTAATTTGCCAGAGGTGACTCAGCAGAGAGTGTTTTATTTAATAACTTTAGAAATGTATAGTTTTGATTTATTGGATGATTTTATTTAACCCGAAGGTTCTTAATTCTTTTACAATGGTAAAAGTACAGAATTTTTATAACTTTTACACCACACTAAGAGATTTAGGGTGACGAATTCTTTTATTCACAATCAAACTTTTAAATCATAATAGATTACTTTAAATGAAGGGACTTTACCGTCATTACGTTTATTTATTTATTTTTTTGTTATGGGCTTTTACAATAGACAAAAAGTTTCATTACTTAAAGAACTATAGCCACAATATTTTATTCTTTTTTTCAGGTCTCCTACGCGCTCTCGTTCTTCGGACGTTTAGTTGTCGCGTTTGTTTATCAGAACTGTTTATTATGATCAGCGATAAGCCTCACTTAAACCGAATATCCTTAGCCTCGACCATAGTGGCGTCCTCAATCATGGTATTTATGGCATAGTTACATCTTAATCTCGGAAATATTTCGAAAATGTCACTTTTAACCTGTAACAATGTTTATGGCTAGTATAAATTAGAAAAAAAATTTGTATATCGATTATGAAACGAGTTATCAGTGAAGTAAATGGTTTATGAAATAAACTGTCGGCAAAATAAACTTTCTATGAAATTAATTGGATTTTCTGTAAAACAAATCTGTGAATCAATTGCCTATGGAAGATTGTGAAATGATACGGGATCCACAATTTATGACAGTGATAGCAAAATGACAAATATAATAGGAGAGGGTGAAGCTCGCGCTGTAAATTAGTAAAATCCGCTACGTAAATCATATTAGGGTGAAATCTGCGTTTTTTTATTATGCAGAAGCGGATTTCACCCTCATGTGATCTGCGTAGAAGATTTTACTAATTCATCACCCTGTCATACGTAATATAATTTTTTATGACATTCAAATTTTATAATGGAAATTTTAATTTGATAGCTTAATCACAGATCAGGAAAATTTGCTTGGAAAGCAGTTTAAGGGACAAAATTTTATTCACTAGCCATTTAAAAAGTGCTTGCTGATTTTTGTGCATGTTCCCGTGCTTGTGCCAAGGCTTTTGTGTGCCTGTACCCCAGCTTTTGTGCAAAGTTTGTGTGCCTGTACCCAAGCTTTTGTGCAAAGTTTTTGTGCCTGTGCCAAGTTTTTTGTCTGTCTGTGCTCATGCCTAGAGGTACAGACATAATGTGTCATTAGTTACACCTATTTTAAAAACATATTTTTTATATTTTTATATTGAGGTAAAGGTTATACCTTATTACGACCTTGTTACGTAAATATATCTCATACACATGTCCGTGCCTATACCTGTGCTCATGCCTTGTGATGTGATTAGAATTGCTAAAAATTTTAAAATGTCATCCATTGTAAAAATTAAATGCGATAATTAAAGGTCGGGGATGATGCTGAGAATTTTGGGTCTCAATTTTACTAAAATCCACATATACTCTTACTGCAAACTCAACCTAAATTCTAACCTACCTCTAAAAATAAAATAGTATAAAATTTTTTGAAATTTTATATTAAATTCTCAGCATTATCCCCGACATTAAATATCACAACTTCGTGAATAAAATACGAAATATTGTATAACAAAATTAAAGATTGTTGAATATTAGTGCAAACATCTGGAACCAACGGAACATTATAATGAATACTAAAGCTTTAGATACAAAGCAAGAGTGCTTAATATATCTAATATAATGTTACGTTAATATAGATTCTTATAGAAATTTTTATGAATATTTGAATGTTTTTTAAACCTATTTTTTGTGCCTTCGTAAAACCAACTTTCTGATAATGCCGAAATCAGATAGTTACATCCTGTCAAAAACGTAAGCAAACCATCCCAAAAGCGATATATAGTCGGTGAATTTTTTTACGACTTAAAAAGAATCAGAGATAGTACAGAAATAAAGTAATTATTTACACAATAAAAATGCCTGATTTTCCAACTTACCATATTTTCGCGAAATAACATGCATACGCGTTATTTCGAATCATGGCCCGAATTAAGATTAATTTAGGCCAAACCAACATATGCTTTGTTTAGATGAAGAGAACCAACTTTGACGAAACCAGTGGATACTCTTGCTAGGTGAAGTCAAACCATTGTAAAAGCCAAACATTTACCTCAAATGTAAGTAAGGTGAACTGTATGTTTTCGTTAAAATCCCATTGTTAAATTAGCCCAGCTAATATTTGGATATTAGGTATTCATAGCTTATGTCGATCTATTTTTTGTCACGTTTGTAAATTTAAAAGTACGATGAAAATTTTGGTTGTTAATTCTCTATTATCAGATAGTTAGCGCCATGAACATGATATTTGGCACATGACGATAAGTCTGATACTTTAAAAGATATTCAAAACTATCAATATTATTTTATTTGCCTGGTTAAGATTTTTTATTCGAATAGTTGTTGCAGACGACTATGTACAATGTTAATTACATAACATCGCGTATCTATTCCCTGCCATCCCTTATTTATACACATGCTTTGTTTTTTTTTAATGCACGATTAGTTTATATTGTTAAAATAGCATTGCATTAGTTTCTAACAAAAACCCCTTTATTAGGGTTACATTACAGGCATAATGATAACGACAAAACTTTGAAATCGTAAAAAAAAAAAAAAGAGCATCTGATACTGTGTATATTAAAATATGTGAAGAATGTCAGATAAAAAATGCTATAAATAAAGTATGAAAAAAATATTATAGATAAAAATACTATAAATAAAACTTAACAGGTAAGAATACTAGATTAAAAACATAAAAAGAACTATATAAATTTACAAAAAGAAAATTTACATGAAAGTCTTAAGAATATTTACATAAGGTCATTTTCGAAAAATGTGATATGAAACATGATCGAATATTAACATGAAAAAACAATTCTTTGAAGTATTTGACGAAGGGAATAATAAATGAGTGAAAAGTCAACAATAATACTTTTGATCCTATTCCTTTGATAATAGGAATTATTATAATTTAGAATAGAATAAGAAATGGTCAACAACAACCATCTCTGAATTTGGTACAATAGAGGCATTTATGGTTCTATATCATTAAAGTCAATATTTTCACCGATCGGACCGACAGTGAAATTACTGTCATCAAAGTAAGTTTGTTGAGTAATATTCGTATCATTATCAAGTAAAGAATCAAATAAATTGTATTGATTTGCCATGTCAACTGCGGATGCCTGCTCCGAAACATGGTCTTGTAAAGTGTCTGTTGATACATAAATACTCGTATCTGATAAATTAGGTATGGTAACCGCATTGAAAGTAAAATCGTGGTCATTCAACGATTGCGTTAACATGGATGAAGAATCATATTGTTCAAAAACAAAAGGTAATGTTGAATAATTATTTAAAGTGGAAATATCATTGAATTGATCGAAATCGACTATGTCACTTGATTGGCTAAAGTCGGATATGTCAGATAAATTACTAAAGCTTGTTGTTGGTGCATATGTAGATATATAATCAAAGATGTCCTCTTCAAAGGAGCTTGTGGAACTACTGGGGAGCGAAGTATATTGTATGGACGGAACTCCAGAGATGACTGGTTCATTTTCGTTTGATATTTGTTTATTTTGTTGAGTGCGATTATATGGTTGTGATATTGCTCTTGCCAAATCTTTATTTGGACGATGGCGAATTTTTAGAGGGGTCATTTTCGTTTTTGTAACTGAATTATCGGATACATCTGTCGTGGCTTGTTGAAAAATATCAAACCCTGTTGACAATTCATTTCCGTAGAGCTGAGTGGAATATTGAGTAGTAGAAATGGGATCTTTTGAATCTTCTTGAAGAATATCATTTTTAACTTCATTTGTTCGCATCATTGCTATTTTTGTTGTCATCGGTGACGATTTATTATAAGGTGCGACCTTCTTGCGGGCTTCTTTTGTAAGACGTCCACGGGTTTTTGTAGATTTTTTGGAAGAGGATGATTCGTTTGATTTAATAGCTTCGATGTCTTCGGAAACAGCAAGTGGTTCTTCTTCTATTAAATCAGTGCATGGAAGATCGAATGCTTGAATAATAATGGTTCTCATATCCTTTGCAGTTATCTTTCCTGATCTGACAGCAGTGAATTTGTCCTCCCAATCCACCTTTTTATCTAAAAATTCAGTGGTCAATCTCTCAAGTTTTTCATTATCCTTTTCGGCGCGATTCCTTCTATTATTGAACCAAGTCTCAATTTGTTTGATAGACAACCCAGTTGTTTTACTTAGTTCCAACTTTTCGCAATGGTTTGGGCGGTCGGATATTTCACAAAAATAGTCTTCGAGAATTTGCTTGATTTCGTCTGTGAAACGTGATTGATTAATACATGTTGAAATTGAATGATTCATGGAAACAGTGTTTGCATTATAAAATCCAATTGTGACTCGGAATTGTTCAATCATCTGTGATAGCATATCCGCAAAATAAGAATGTATTTGGTTCAATGTTTTGATTACATATTCTTTATTTCCGGATGGAAGCATAAAAATATCTCGTAATAAAGCTTTTTTTTGTTCCCGGCACTTTTGAAGACAAAACTTGTGTGCGGAATTTACCGCGTCCAAGTATTTAGTTTTGACGCTTTCACCAAAGCATATTTCTATTTTTAAAAGTTCATCTTGGTGTATCGTCTCGACAGGTATTTCGTTGTCTAATTGGCTTTCAAAAAGTTTGAAGAAGGAAGTCTCCTCATCATAAATCGATAAATCATAGCCGTAATCGACAAATAGTTTTTGGCGGAAGGATGTATGAAAATCCGTGGAAATTAGGTCCGAGTTATTTTGAAATTTTGAAGCTAATTTCGTAAATTTAGAGTGAATTTCGGAAAGAACGAGTGATTTTTCTTTTAAAGAATCCATCCTTTTAATGCACTCAGTCTGAGAGAAAAATTTCGGAAATACAAAATATCCCGGAAGGATATGGGGAAATTGGCCATTTATATGATAGGCGGAAAACTTGAAACTTTAATGATGGTTCGATGATTTGAACTTATTATTATGATATTTTAGATCTATCATTTTATTATTTTATTACTCCTATGTCAAATATGAACTGCAGGTACGTGTCAAATTTACTCATTGCGCATCACACAATAATATGTGTATATGCACGTAAAAATTTGGGTTTTAAAATTGCAATTGAATTAGACATATAAATTTAGAAACTTTATGCAATGAAGTTAATTATTGACGATATTTATAATTATTACCATAATTTCAATTTTTAACAAATTTTTTTTATCGTAAGAAATTCGTACAAATAATTATGTTCTATTTTAATAGTTTCATAAATTTAATTTATCGTGACAGACGACAAATGATCACATTAGAATTAATTTTATTACATTCGTAATATTAATATTTATTAAATTGTGCTGTTTCAACTCATTTATATAATGTTCTAACTAAAATGTGAAAAAAATAAATTTCGAATATCTCCTTTAGACCTCCGTCAGTATCATCATCAGCGATATATATGTTTTTTTATCTCGCTTCTGCACGTGATTTTAATTTATTTAACTCCTTTATCGTTATGATATCATTATTACCTTATTGATAGAAATTTATGACTAATTCCGAAAAAAAATCGTATCATTTAAAAGAGAATCGTATTAATACCACAATTCCGCCTTTCATCAATCAATTCATCCTTTATCTCTTACTAACAATTTTTAAATTTTATCTCTTACTAACAATTTTAAATTTAGAAACTAATTGTTCACACGTGCATCGAAGTTCACATTACCTTCTACGCTAACAGACGTCCTGATGCTGACCGAAGGAGTCGAAGATGAAAGTAAAGGATTCGTAGAAACTATAAAAGATCAAACAAAAACTGAACTTACGAAAGGTCAGAAAGAAAGCGAACTTATGAAAGACGAAACAGAAAGTGAACTTATAAAAGAGCAGACAGAGGGTGAAATTGTTAATGGTCAGACAGAAAATGAACTTATGAAAAATCAAACAAAAAACGGATTTGCGAAAGATCAAACAAAAAATGAGCTTACGAAAGACCAAACGAGAAATGAATTTATGAAAGATCAAACAAAAAATGAAATTATTAAAGATCAAACGGATAATGATGCTTTACCACAAGAAAAATTTGCAAATCAAAATGACCAAAAAAAGATTCAAGAATCTATATCGCAAGGCCAAATAACTAAAGCTAAGATTAAAAAAGTAAGATTCGGTGAAATAACAGAATGTCAACTTGACAAAGATCCTAGTTATAACGAACCTTCTCAATCGTCCAGATTTTACGGTGATCTATCAATTCTTAATAAATTTTATTATGGCCAATATTTGAACTATTAATAATTACAACTTTTATTTGTTTATTGATCCAGAAAAAAGACATCATAAGATTGAAAGATATCATAAGATTGAAAGACACCATAAAATTGAAAAAACAGATGTAACCTTGAGTCCTGAAAAAGCTAGTAAATTATTTGGAAAATTGGGTTTGGCCGAAGCTTGGGAAAAATTCGTTTCACCAAAATCACAAAATAAAAAGGTGATCATTTCTAATATAAATGTTTTTCGTTTTATACTAATGTATACTTAATTGATCGACCTTAACTTTTCAGAGAATTTCTTTCCTTTGAATGTTCAAATTGGGGAAACGCAACGCAATATTAATCGAGCCTTATCCTAATTTACGCGTTTACATGCATCTAATGCTAAACATTAAAGCCATTTTTCAATCAAATTTTACAAGATTTGCTTTGCTTCGCTTATTTAACACTTCTAGAATGTGTTTGCTAAATTAAACATATCGTGTTAATGGACTTTCGTTCGTGATAGTGTTGACAATTTACTTTTGCATAGTGTACTGCTCTATTAATATGTAAGACAATTTTACACTTGCAACAACGTTAACTCCAAATAAATTAGTAAAATTGACAACAGCAAGCTATCTAATAATTAAGCCAATTGATTTTGTTTCTATTGACTTCGCTAAAAGTCAGCTTAATCTTGCTGACGTTGCCTTACAGTCTCATAAAAGTTAAGAGCAATACTTCCTAAAGAAAAGTGGATAACGCGTGTAATCTCGTAAGGTGTCCAGAAAAATAGTAACGCGTAAACAAACAATAATAATTATAACCAATATCATGTAAAATAGCAAATTAACCAATTTACGAATTTATTACAACGAAAACATTAAGAAAAATTAATCTTCGATCAGTACAATCGAGTCATTAATCTAAAAAGATAACTGATCTATCTGTACATGGTTAATTATTTGCATGTGACCATCTACTCAAACAATGTCTTAGGCATTCAATCCGCTTGATTCTAGCTACATATTTACATAAGAAAATTCACTAAAATTTAACCAAATAATTTTAATTTAATATGATAGTTCTAAATACGTTCAATGAGTATTGAGTCTAAAAGATCCTAGAACACCTATTCTATAAAGAGACTAAGGTGAATCGACCCACATTATAAACGAGCCATCTATTTCATTGGAGATATTAGAGACTTTTTTGCAACTCATAGAAAGTTCTTCCATTGTCCTACTTTCAAAGCTAATCCACTTTGTTCGTTTTATTGCCGACATCACTTAATGTAACAATTTAGCATATTGAGTCAGGACACAAATGGAGTTTAGAGACATTTTGATCAAAATTGAGGTTATATTTTTAAATATGTGATTTATTCACAGTAAATTTTTTAGCCCGCATTAGCATAATAAAATTTTGTACAATTTTGTACGCAGTATTTTTTATCTCTATTTTATATATCAAATTTTAATAATTGATTAAAGATTGATACCTCATAACCCTATATATTAGCACTCAGATATGTGTACCGGGTTTGTGGCGCAGGCAAATTTCTTAAAATTAGGGTCAGGGTTATGGATTAGAGAAAATAGGTGTAGTAGTAAAATTGTCCAACAAAAACTTTTTATTAGAGCGCAAAAAGTGGTTGCTTATACTGATTTTTGAGTTATGGGCGATTTTTAGCAGAACGAACGTATGTTTTGAACCTTCTTGATCGTGTTACGTTACAACGAATCTTGAAATCTGATTCGTAGTTCAGGACAAACCCGGTACACATTTTCCAAGTGACATATATTATTTGTAAACTGTCATGTTATGTGATGTAGATAAGGTAAAAAGTTTAAGTAAAATTGTCGAACCCATCGATCCGTTTCAGAACGTCGATCACTTTTCCAAGAAAAATTTATTTTGTAATATCATGCAGCGTACAAAGGCATATTTAAGGAAAAGATTGGCTGAGAAACAAATGTTAAAAAGTATTGTCTTTCCTAATTAAAAAAAAAAAAAAAAATGGAAATTGTTTACGAAAAAACTGCAACTTCTCCAGTGAATATAGCAGTCATTAAATACTGGGGAAAACGAGATGAAACTTTAATTCTTCCAACAAACTCCTCACTTTCTGTAACATTATCTCAAGATCAATTACATAGTAAAACCACAATTCGAGCTTCGCCAGATTTTGAAAAAACTAGGCTTTGGCTTAACGGCGTTGATGTCGATATAGAAAAAAACAAGCGATTACAAAATTGCTTGCGTGAAGTTCGACGTTTACGTAAAGAATATGAAGAGAAATTGCGTAAAGATAAAGGCCCAGATAATGTCTTAACTTTGTCGGAATATAATCTTCACATTTGTTCTGAAAATAATTTCCCTACAGCTGCTGGACTAGCTTCATCAGCGTCAGGCTTTGCATGTTTGACATATACACTTTCTCAATTATATGAATTACCGATATCTACTACTGAGTTATCAAAAATCGCAAGACAAGGATCGGGATCTGCTTGTCGTTCATTATTCGGTGGATTTGTAGCATGGGAAATGGGTTCTCGTGATGACGGATCCGACAGTCAAGCAGTACAAATTGCTCCACGAGATCATTGGCCTGAATTGGAAGCTTTGATTTGTATAGTCAGTGACACCAAAAAGGGAGTCAGTAGTACAGAAGGAATGCAAAACACGGTCAATACTTCTACTCTCCTTCGACATCGTATTGAACATGTTGTTCCTGTTCGAATGAGATCCATGATTGATGCTATTCGTGAACGAGATTTTCAAAAATTTGCCGAAATTACTATGCAAGATTCTAATCAATTTCATGCAGTGTGTTTAGACACTTTTCCTCCAATTTTTTATCTTAATGACGTTTCTCGAGCTATTATTCGTGTGATTACAGAATATAATTCTTCTAATTCTGAAAAAAAATTAAAAGCTGCTTATACTTTTGATGCCGGGCCAAACGCTGTGATTTATACAACTAGTGAGAACATTCCCGAGATAATTAACTTGATAGCAAAATACTTTCCGGGCAATGATGATGTAAAAAATTATTTTTCTGATCCTTTTCAATTATTTGTTGGAAAAACTATTGGATGTCAACCATTACCTTTAGGGTTCAATGACCAGATAATTCCAGTATTTCCTAAAGGAAGTGTTAAACAAATTTTGCATACAAAAGTCGATGATGGGCCAAAGATTGTGGTTGGAGAATCTGATGGATTACTGAATAAACAAGGATGGCCAAAAAGACTTAAATAATATCATATACAGTCGCACCCCTAAGTGTAAAAACCTTTCTAAATGCATGAGACGATTTGGTTTCAATTTGATCTCAATTTATAAGAACCCTATTTATTTTACTCTATAAATGAAACCACCCTCTAAATGCAAAGTTTTAATTTTTTTCCACTATTGTCATGACGAGAAGCACTTAGGGGTGACTGTACTATGATTATCCCTATATTCTTATTTCATTCATTTTTTAGAGTTGATAAGTTCCATAAAAATTAGTATAAAGAAATTATTTTTGTTTAAGATATGTACTATGTAATTTTATTAAACATTACATAGTATAATATATTTGGCTTGTTTTACTACAACACAAATATAAATATAAAAACTTTTTATATTCAAAAAAAATTTATGATATTTTATATTATATTCTAATATAGATACTTTGTATTTACTTACATCATAAATTTGGATTAATAAAGGCTTTAAAAGATTGAATATTTTAATATATAAATATATATTTAATAAATTTAAGATCAGTTTGTAAATTGTTAAATTCTTTAATTTATATCATATTATATAGCAATTAAATTTTGTGTTAGATTAAAATTATATAATCCTGCTAATATTTTAATATAAACACCCACTAAAAAACTTTTGATAGAACTTTGTATTTAAATAAATTTTTGATCTAATATATATACTTATTTATTTATCAGGTAGATACTATTTTAAATCAATTATATGTAGTTTTAAAACGTTTGTATTGTTTTAAAACACGATTTAAAGAATTTAGAAAACATTAAACCGTTTTTTAGCAACTCAATTTTATACTTAAATCCAAAAAAAACTGGCGTACGAATTACCGAGACCACCTCAAATAAAAAAACATTACATATATGTAGGAATTTCAACGCTAATTTCGATAATCCTTAATAACAATTCAGAGATTTCTCGTGTGTTGATGAGCTTTGAAGTATACATGTGATCCAGATGTTTTTGCATAATGATTGGTAATTCTTTGACGACTTCATCGGCTTCTAAAAATTGCTTTTTAATTTCATTTACATCATCTAAACTTTCCATACTTTTATTCCAAGCTTTAAGTTTTTCAATAACCTCCCAGTCAGCTGGTCGCTTTTGGTGATCAGGATTCATGCATTGCATCGCCAATTCAACATAACATTTGGGTGTTCCAGGAGCAAATTCAGGTCGTAATCCAGTGCAAATCTTTATTGCTAAATCAGTATCAAACTTATAACCATCAAAAGCTCTTTGTCCGGTTGATATTTCTGACATGACAACTCCGAATGAATAAATGTCTGTAGCACGTGTAAATACCGATTTCCTTGATAAAATTTCTGGAGCAACATATAGCAAAACACCATAAATTCCATCATCTTGTTTTTCGTTATATGATATTGATAAACCTAAATCAGTAATATAAACATCATCTAGATTATTTAATAAAATGTTTCCTAAATGTATATCCCGATGTATAAAACCTTGAGAATGAATGGTTTTAAGATCAACTGCAATCTGAAATATTATTTTTAATTTATCCTTCCATCTCAACTGAAATATATTCTGAAGATTTTGATGTAAAGATCCTAATTTTGCATATTTTAACACAAGAATATAATCATTAGTGATTTCATCTTTTGATATTCCATAATATTTTCCAGAGTATTTTCCAAAATTATAATACGCCTCTAACTAAATAATATTTATAATTAATAAATTTAAAATTTAATTAAAATAAATTTAAATTAAAATACCTCATTTAAAAAAGCTTGTTCATTTTGATGTGAATTCTTTAATATTTTAATTGCAACAATGTTATCATCTAAATTCTTACAAGTAGCTTTATAAATTATCGAAAATCTCCTCTACCTATTTCTTCGATATTTTTAAACTTATCATATGGTATCCAAGAAAAATAAGATTTGTTACAAGTAGTTTCAGAAATAGCAACTTCTAATTTAAAAGCTTTCTTTTTGTTTTTCTCAACACCGATTCTGTTTCTATAACAATTACTAAGTGCAAGTGTTCCATAAACATTTCCCATTTCAGCTGATTTTTGATAGTATTCGAAGGCCTTGTATACATTGATTCCTTTTTCATAATATTCTACAGCTTTATAATAAAATTTACCCGCTTTATCCTCATCCCAATTTCATTTTTATAACAATATCTAACATTAAATGTTCCAGTAGTGTGCCTCATATCTGCAGATTTTTGATAGTATTTGAAGGCTTTATGTTCATTCTTTTCGACACTGATTTCATTTCCATAAAAACATCCAACATTAAATGTTCCAGTAGCATGCCCTATATCTGCGGATTTTTTATAATGAATGAAGGTTTTGTGTTTATTCTTTTTGACACTGATTCCATTTTCATAACAATATCCAACATTAAATGTTCCAGTAGCATGCCTCATCTCTGCAGATTTTTGATAATATTTGAAGGCTTTATGTTTATTCTTTTCGATACTGATTCCATTTTCATAACAACATCTAACATTAAATGTTCCAATAGCATGTCCCATCTCTGCAGATTTTTGATAGTATTCGAAGGCTTTATGTTCATTCTTTTTGATACTAATTCCATTTCCATAACAACATCTAACATTAAATGTTCCAGTAGTATACTTTATATCTGTAGATTTTTTATAATGAATGAAGGTTTTGTGTTTATTTTTTTAACACTAATTCCATTTTTATAACAATATCCAACATTAAATGTTCTAATAGCATGCCTCATTTCTGCAGATTTTTGATAGTATTTGAAGGTTTTATGTTTATTCTTTTTGATGCTGATTTCATTTTTATAACAATATTCAACATTATGTATTCTAGTAGTGTGTTTCATCTCTACAGATTTCTGATAATACTTAAAGGCCTTGTGCTCATCTTTTTCAACTCCAATGATATGTTGGTATTTTCATCTGAGTTTGTAAAGTTTTGCATCAGTTTGGTTTATAATTAAAAATAATATATTTTAGCTTAATGTTAAAAATTAACAGATTTATTTATTTAAATATATGTTATACACATGTAACAAAATATAAATTAAAAGGGGTGTGGCAACCTAGTGAAGTGGTCAGGTTGTCAATCCCCAAGTGGCAGGTCCAGAGTTCAAATCCCAGTGTCGACGTAAAATTTGAAAATCCTCCCTATGTTACGGTTAACTGTCTCTTGCAATTGGTTGGGATAAGATACCTATAACCTGTGTCACACCAGCATGACTGGCAGGTCACATGGTATTTGTGTAATAGTCACATGACATTGTCCTTTGGGACAAGGTCTGTAGTTACACAAAGAAATGCAAACCAGTACTGGGCGGTGCAAACTTACAATAAGTCCTCATGGCTGTGTAAATCATAGAAACCAATAGAAGGAGATGGAAGCCTACTTGGAAGACCTGAGTAGAGAGGTAACCCAAACTTTCGATGGTGCTACTGTAAAGACTAGACTTGTAAAATGGAGCTAGAACTTGTGAAACTGGGCAAATGTGCTGGTTCTTGGAGAGGGATCGAATGAACCAACCAGGTTGCCAGAATTTTTGGGTTTTGAAGGAAAAGGGTACATGCTGGCAAACATGTAAACCAGAGGTATGGTCTTATTCTAACTTTTCAGGTTATCTGAAATGGCAGCTTAGTGGAACTTGAATTGAATACCAAAGTAGTAAGAATATGTTGTGAAGTCAGTACTGGGGTTGGGACTCTACAAGAGCAAAAGTGGTTTAATGGTACATCCTGACTGCCAGTGTTGGTCTCAGCCATAACAATACTAGGTCAGCTGTAAGAATAAGATACAGAAGATTCTGGAAGGTTTAGTACAAGGTCAAAGGTTCAAAAAAACTGCTTTAAAGACTTAGTAGCCATGGTATATTTTCAACGACATCAGCCAGGATCGTTGGTAGGCAGAGGTAGGTAGGTGGATACGAAAACAGAGTGGTTAAATAGGGAACCTACAAGTGGGTTCCAGGTATGGCAGCTAGTATAGAACTTTCGGACGGACTACTTAAATTAGACAATGACTAAAGTTGTATGAGTGGCTAGTTGTACACTCTTCTTATGATTGCCTCCTGTGGTTGTAATACAACCATTAGCCAAATATACTATCAATAAAATCCTGGGTCGCAAGTACTTACCTTA
>CAJVQA010000234.1:0-39051 GCA_910591915.1 Cetraspora pellucida
GAAAAGAAGGAAAAAATATAAATTTAGATGAACAAAACCGAGCCATGAGGGAGGGAAAAGAGAAGAACAAGGTTCAAATTCAGGAAACATGGCTCGGTTCAGTTTTTAGTTTTGTAAATAGAAATGTAAGACCCTTTTTTCAGGGTTTTATTGGCTAGCTTGGTATAGCCCCAGGCCAGGAATAATCACCTGGCCTGTGCGGCAGACCGCTTCTGGGCACTCATAGAAGTAGCCGGGGGATGTCGAACCAAAATTTAAGCCAACTTTGTATAACATGTATACAAGAATCTTAATAAAGGTGATCGGCAAGGCTGCCTAAGGGAAAAAAAAAAAAAAAAAAAATAAAGATTTTTTTAAAAAAATTTAATAAATTAGATTAATTCTACTAGTAATAAAAATTTTTTCAGATTCTAGTCTTGAATTCAAACTATTAGTAACAAAAGATAAATTCAAAACTGCTAATAAAGATTTTTTAAAAAATTTTACTAAATTAAGTTTATATTAATAAAAATTTTTAAATTTTAGTATTAGATTTAAAACTATTAATAACAAAAAAATAAGTTCAAATTACTAGTAATAAAGAATTAGATTTAAACCTACTAGTAAAAATTTTTTTTCTTATTAAATTAATTTATAACTACTAATAACAAAGACCTTTTTTGACTATATAAATTCATTAAAATTAGATAAAAAATATCTATTTGAAAAAATCCAAGTAGAGAAATAACCAAATCTTTGATGGCACTACTATAAAAACTAATCCAAAAAATAAATACTAAAGTTGTAGTACCCAGATAAGCAAAAACCTCTGAATTGGTAAAGGTTTGAAGATATCATCAATCAGGACATCAGAATAAACTAGAGAAAAAGAATATTAGACCAATTTGATATATTATAAACTGAACATAGTTTTATACAAGTTATCTGAATTGAAAGTTTGAACAAAAGGCAAAGATATACTAAAATACTGAAGTTATGTTGTAAAGTAAATGCTAAGGTTTAAGTAAACTCTACAAAAGCATAATAGTTAAATAATATAACTCTGATCACAAGTGTTGATTCTGCCATAGCAATATCTAGATCAACTGTAAAAATAAAAGACTGAGAGGTTTATCTTAAAAATAAAATAATTCTAAAGTTGAGATGATGATCTAAACATCTGAGTATGACTCAATAATATTAACACAGATTGCAGATTCAGAAAGTTTAAAGTAAAACACCTAAACAGAAATGTTAGATATAGCAATTGGTAAGAAACCTTCAGAAATAACTTATTATTGTAAGCTAACTGCATTCTAACTAAAAAAAATCCATATTAATTCTTAAAATTTTTTATTATTAAATTTGTTCTTTAATCATAATTTACTTCTTAAATATAATTTAACAAATTTTATTAATAGAATCTAATCTAAGTTTAAAAACTTTAATTACATAAAATTAAGATACAATAATAAAATTTGCAAAGTTTTTAAAATTTTTAATTATAATTATTTAAAATTGTTACATAATATTCTGATTTACTAATTATTAAAATTTATGTAGCTTGATTATTTTTTGGCATTTTCTTTTTACCATCTAAATTATCCAATTCTGATTTTGAATAATAATATGGAGCAGCTGTTATTAAAATTTTCAAGTTAATATTTCATTCAAAAAACAATGGAATTGAGGAGGTTTTTTTTAAGATTAATAAAATAAAAACAAACCTTCCGTTAACCATTCAGGTTTAATTTCCATTACTTGACGCATATACTCCTTACTTGTAAGTACTAATTCAAAAAATACTATCCATTTTGGATTTACTTGAAATAAAGAACTGCTGGGATGAATATGTATCGTTCGACCCGGTTCACCATATTTTGCTTTTTGGTACGACTCACCAAAACGTGAAATCCTTGCGGCATTCATGAAAAATCCTGACACAATTGACTAAGATAATATAGATTATGTTATTAGAATAATTTTAATTTATAATTAAATAATGATGTTAAATGATATTATTCAATACTTTTTGAATTGGTACAATGTCACCAGGATTTGGGTTAGATGTCAAATCTACTTCAGCACGTTCACAAAGACCAACAAGTTGATCACGAACATCTCTTGCTCTAGACATTGATCGATAAACTACAAAATTTTCATAACACCAATTCATTGAATAATTTGTATCTACCCACTGTATATTAATTAAATGAAAGTAAATTAAAATTAATAAATTTAGAAAAGATTCATTTTTACAATTTTTGTCGCGGCTAAAGCTGGAAATTAGGGACCTTAAAACTAACCCTAAATTTTAACTATAAAAAAAAATTCACCCAAAAAATTTGAAAATTTCATATTAAAATATTCAAAATTTCCAGCTTAAGTCACGACAATTTTTATTTGACTAACCTGTTCCCAAACATTTAATAACGTGAAATGATCACCACCGGGACGAACAAAATTCTGGCGAGCTTTATCTGCATGAAATTTTTTGTCCTTTGGTCGATAAAAAACGGAACTTTGAACAGTAAGCATACTTATAATAGATATCACCTGTAAATATAAATGAATACAAAAAAATTAAAAAAGATAATACAGTAAACATGTATTTAAATTAAACACCTTACCTCTTCTGTACAATTATATCTTTCCGACCATATTATTGATTTAGATAAAAATGGATCCAAGGGAAATTCAGCCATGCGCCTGCCTAATTTGGTCAGTTCCCCATTATTATTTAGAGCTCCAAGAGCGTATAAATCATTTAGTGCAGCTATTAGTGCTTGTTCATGAGGAGGATCCATAAACTCAAACCTCATCACATCATGAATTCCTATACTCTGAAATCGTCATGATTAGACTTTTTATAAACAGTATACACATAAACAATGCAAAAATATGATTTAAAGAAAAAAACCTTTAATGATAGAACCACATTAGCTAAATTAGTTCTTTGAATTTCAGGAACGGTGTTTTCTTCCAACTCATTGTGAAACGCATGTTGAGTATATAATCTAAAACAATGACCTGGTCCAACACGTCCAGCTCTTCCAGATCTCTGAACTGCTGAAGCTCTTGAACACTATAAAATAATTTAAAATAATTTTTATACAAATGTTTATGATATGAACACATGAAAAATTGATTAATACCTACTGGAACAACTAACAATGATTCCATTCTTGTTTTTGGACTATATACATTTTGTTTAACAAAACCTGGATCAATAACAAATGTGACACCATCAATAGTAATTGAAGTCTCGGCTATATTGGTAGCTAAAATGACCTACATTGAAAATTAAAGATAAATTAATTAATGAATTAATATTTCTTAAAATATATAAATGTTATCAATATACCTTTCGAGCTCCAGGAGGTGTTGGTTCGAAAATTTTAGCTTGCATATCAGGAGGAAGGTTCGCATATATAGGACATATTATAAGTTCACGTATTTTGCTTCCAAGAACCCTACAGGTATGTTGTAAACTTTCATGCACAGCTTCAATTTCATCTTGTCCCTGTAAAAGTAGAATAATTGTAAAAAAAAAAAAAAAAACCATTATTAATTAACGATATTAAAACATGTAATTATTCTTATACTTACTGTAAGGAAAACCAATATGTCACCGTTCTTTTGTGAAATGTGCAATTGCATTACCGTAGTGATAGCAGCGGATATATAATTTGCTTCAGGTGCTTTAGTGTAGCATATTTGTACAGGATAAGGCTTGCCAGGAACTTTATATTTAGAATAAAATAAATGTAATTGATGTTATTTATGTAATGTGAATGGAATAAAGAGAATTAACGTAATGTTTAAATTTTTACTATTGAAAATTGGTGCATCAAAGTATTCTGCAAACTTTTGAGCATCTAAAGTGGCACTTGATATTAAAAGTTTGAGATCAGGTCTTACACGGGCAATATCCTTGAATTATTAAGGGAAATGTTAATGACATTTATAATAATTTATGAAATTTTAGAAATAAGATAATTAGATGTTAATATTACCTTTACTAAACCGAATAAGATATCAGTATGTAAAGTTCTTTCGTGTGCCTCATCAATCATTAAACAATTATAATCATCTAGTAAAGGAGTAGATAAAAATTCACGGAGAAGAGTACCATCGGTCATATATTTAATTATAGTTTTATCTGAAGTACAATCCTCGAACCTAATCGCGTATCCGACCTATAATTATGATAAATTAGATAAGATACATGGATCATAAATAAATCATTAATCATTACGAATCATTTACCTCATATCCAAGTTTTACACCCATTTCTTCTGCTACACGAGCGGCAACACTCATTGCAGCAACCCTCCTTGGTTGCGTACAACAAATTTTTTTCCCATCTTTGGTATAACCTGCTTCAAAGAGATATTGAGGCAATTGTGTAGTCTTTCCTGACCCAGTTTCACCAACAATCACCAAAGTTTGATATTCATTTATAGCTTTAAGTAAATCTTCTCTGAAAGAATATATGGGCAAAGACTTGCGTGTTTCATCGATTGTTTTTGCTAAATATATATATATATATGTATATTATTTTATTTATCTACTTATTTTATTAACAATTGTTTTTATTGTTGTCTATTGTTAATTTAAAAAAACTCACCCTTTCGTTCAGCTTCATCAATTTTAGCCATGATTTCATCTTCTTTATCATTCGATTTCCAATCCCAATCAAGAAAATCAATGGCTTGATCATCGAACACATAACTATAATCCTCTTCTTCTTTTATTCTATCTTGAGCACCGACTTTTAATTGAGATTTTACTATTTGAGTTTGTTCCCATTGATCTTGATCAGTGACAAATTTATTTGGGTCACGATCTTCCTCATAACGTTGATACAAAACAGATTCTTTTCTTTTTTTATCTATCTTTCCTTTCTCAGTTATATAATCTATAAAAGAATAAAATTTAAAATATTAAAATTTTGATACTACAATTATGTATAAATATTATAAATAGATAATATAACCTTCTGGCATTGAGTATTCATCAGTTTTTCCAGAAAGACTTAATCTCTCTTTCGTTAATCTTAAAGTTTCTTTTTTCATTTCAAGTTCCCTTCTTTCCCTTTTAGAAAGTTTTTCATCTTTAAACAATATATCCTCATCAATAACACCTAATTCTAACATTTGTAATTGTTTATCTGTTCGATCCTTTAAGTAAGTTTGTCGTGATCTTTCACGAATGTCAGGAAGAAGTTTTTTACGTGCTTCAGCATCATTGGCAAGATTTCTTCGTTTAGCAGTTTCACTATCTGCTTTTGATGATCGATCTTCTACAAGCTATGAAACAAATAATAATAATAATAATAATCATAATAATTATTATTATTAGGATTCTACCAAAGTTGTCTATCAAGATATATTATATTATTCACCAACCTTTTTTGTTCTTTCCTTATCTTTTTCTCTTAAACGTTTAGCGTACTCATCTCTTTCTATTATATCTTGAATTTTTTCATTTTCTTCTTTTAAGTATTCATCTTCTGATTCTATTAAAATTTGAAAACTAAAAGTTAACATCGGAATATCACGTAAAAGTTGAATAATAATAATAATAATAATAATAATAATAATACCATCTTTAATTTCTATTTTTTTAATAGATTTATCATCATTATCACTTTCCCAACCATTTAAAGTATCTTTTTTACGTAAATTTTTTTCTTTTTTAGATTTTTTAGATTTTTTTGAATTTTGTTCATCTAAATAATTATCATTGTCATGAAGTAATGTATAAGTTTTTTGATTTTTTTCAACTAATTTTTTTGTTTCTTGTTCTTGTCTTTTCCTTTTAGATGTTGTATCCTAATTATTAAAAAAAAAAAAAAAAAAATTCAATATATATATATATATATATATATATTTGGTTAATCATTTGTTAATAGAAATTTTTTTTTAAAAAAAAATATATAATTTGAAATTTACACTTGATGAACTTTTTCGAGGAACTCTATCAAAAAGTTCATTAATGAATCGTTGAGCCTCTGCAGTTTGTGGCAACTCACTCAACGCTTCACGTAGTGATTCTCTACTTTTAGCACATTGTGCTAAATATTTATAAATTAATGAAATTAATGAACGTAAGGATTAAAATGGTTAAAGAAACAATGTAATATAATTAATTAAACCTTTTTAGAAACAAACCTTCAGCGATCATGTAATCAACTATAGTCGCTTCGGACATTCCAACCAACTGTGCATATTATTGAAATTAGTATATACTAAAAAAAAAAGTTAATAGATCAAGGTCAAAGAAATACCTTTAACGTGTTGTCAGAAACCCACGATCGTAGATCCATGGTAAAGAAGTATATTTAATATTTGAACTAATTAAAGTTTAATAGTTTGATCAACTTTGAAGTAAAAAAAATTGGTTAACGTTAACTTGTCAACTTAAACGTTAAATGAACACGAACAGTAAATTTTGTATATATAATCATATGATATGTACTACACTATATTGTGAATGATCTTTAATAATTTACGTCATAGACATTGATATCGGGATATTTGGAAATATTTGTTTACCAAAATATTGTACTTCTGCACTAAGTTACATACTCAAGTACCTATACGTATAACTTTGTAAGTTAGGATTTATCCGTACGTATCAATCATTATCATTATCGTAAAAAAAAAATAAAGTGAATGAATGATATGATTTTTTTTTTAAAAAAAAAAAAACTTAATTGAGTTTATCACATTTAATTTTGGTTTTTAAAAAAATCAGAAATAAAGTTTCTTAAAATTTTTAAATTTTTTTTTTTCTCGATCAAAAATAATATCAAGGATAAAAAAAAATAAAATAAAATACGTACTATACATAATAGTTCACCTATATATGTCAAATATATATGTCAAATATATTAAATATATTTTACTGCCATTTTTTTTATAACATCGATACTTGACTATATGGATATATACTGACTTTATGTATATGTAGCATTGGCTAATAAATGTTTTTATTTATTTTTTTTTTTATTTTTAGTCACAGCTTTTTTCTTTTTTTTTTTTGTTTTCTTTTAAAAAAAAACACAGATAAAAAAAAAAAAAAATTACACGAAAAATATAACACTACATATCAGATATAATATTTTATATAAAGTAGAAAACTTGCTAAACATATATATCTTCACAAATTCATTTTGTGGATTTTTCCTAAAAATAATATATATATATATATATATAAAAAAACTTATGTACAGATGAAAAAAAAGATTCTTAATGTTTTTAAAAATAATCATCAAATAAAAGAAAAGAAAAAAAAAAAAAAGAAAGAAATTTTGTACAAAATGTATTTTTGTTTTTTTTTTTCGAGAAAATTGAGCTAACCTCCATAAAGATTCATAATAATAATAACATGAATCAAAAGATTGGAAAAAAAAAAGTGGTATAATTTTTAAAAGTAATATAAACCTCTATTTTTTTGTTTGTTTTTTTTTTTTTTATACAAGACCTTGTTTTCTTTACCGAATGTCCAACAACGAGGTAAACAAGGTAATCTTTTAACATGATATAAATATCAGTTACTATATTCGAAATTCAACCCAAATCTAAAAAATTTTTTTATATTGGTATTTCGAGAGACAAAGTATAAACAAAAATATATAGAGAATAAAAAAAATTTTTTTCAGCTTGTATGTAAAAGGTGTTATATTTCTATAAGATTAAAAAAAAAAAAGAAAAGAGAAACACCCAACGTAATAACCCAACAATAACTCAATAACCCAATAATACCCAACAAAAATCAACAATAATAACCCAGCATAATTCTTTAATTCAAAATCAACAAGAAATAAAAACCCCCTCAACAAAATAATAGATACAATAATTTCGGGTAGAAACAATAAAATGTAAAAAGGAAATGTACATCGAATACACAGAATATACAACAATAGGATACATGTGAAGGTACATTACGTACAACCCCATATCTAAAGAAAAAATAAACAAAAAATATATAGATATATATAAAGCCAATCAATAAAAGCCAAATTTAACATTTAAAAAATTTGAGGGAAAAAACTTGAGGGGAATAACTAGACACCAATTTGATCGATTTGATCAATTGGCCAACTAGCCAAAAAAAAAATTTTCAAACACATTTTTATTAAATTGTTGAAATCTCGTAAAGAATAAGTCACACTAACCAAGGTCTCCAAACGCTTGATTTCTGAGAATCATCATTATTCTCATCCTCTTGTTTTATAGCTTCAAGGGCCTTAAGGCGTTCCTTTTCTTTTTCCTCACTTTGAACAAACTCAGCAGCAGTGGCGAGAATGTCAATAGGAGAAGTTTTTGATACAGCAGATGAAAGAGTTGATTGAGAATCAACAGTTGAAAGATAAGAATGATGAGGGTGAGTATATGATTGATGATGAACCGAGGTCAAAGAATGTTGACCAGATTGATATAAATCAGAAGGAGGAGCAAGGAGATCTTTGATTGGAGGAACGATAGGAGGAGGGAGAGTACAAGGGTTAAGACCAGACAACATATAATGTGAAGATGGGATAGGAGGAGGTAAAATTGGAGTAGTAGGAGAAACAGGAGAAGGAGGAACGGTATGACCAGTATGATTATGACCACCATAAACATGATGAAGTTGATGGTCTTGACCATAAGGCATAATTTTTATTGATGGGGGAATGCCCATTTTTTGAGAATTTGAAGAAGTATGAGAAGTATGAGGGTTATGAGAGTTATGAGAAGTATGAGAAGTCATAGGAGCACCAGTAACAGTTGCAGCACGTTGCCTAGTGAAAGGGGAGGTTTGAGAAGACTTTTTTTGAGAATTAATAGTTGAAGTAACGCAAGAGTGTCTTCGATTATTTCGACCCTTTGCCTGACAACCAGCTGAAGGGCCACTATTTGTAAACATTGGAACAAAAGTGAAATTTCCAGGGTTGATCATGCCAATAGAAGAAGCATGACCACTAGCAGCTTGAGCTGTTGAAACAGAATGATGATGTAAAAATCGATGATGCTGATGAGATGCATTATGCTCATTGGCTTTAGCACGATTAGCTTTTGCACGACGATTTTGAAACCAGACCTATAATAAAATAAAATAAAATAAATCAAGTATATCAGTATATGAAATATGTATATATAAAGTATGCATAAAGTATATATGTATAAAGTATGCGTGAAGCATATGTATAAAAGTATATATATGATGCATGTGCATGAAATAAATGTATAACGTATATCTATAAGGTATGTATAAAATAAGTGTATAAAGTATAACTATAAGGTATAACTATAAGGTATAACTATAAGGTATATCTATAAAGTATATCTATAAGGTATATCTATAAAGTATATATATAAGGTATATCTATAAATTATATCTATAAGGTATATCTATAAAAAGTATATCTATAAGGTATATCTATAAATCTATAAAGTATAAAATAAGTATATAAAAAATATATAAATTACCTGAACTTCACGATTAGTCATATTTAATTTTTTAGCTAATTTTTCACGAACATCATAACTTGGAGTATCAGTTTGTTCAAACATAGCAACCAAATCAGCCAATTGCTCTTGAGTTATTCTTTTACGTTTAACTTTAGGAGGCATTGATTGAGAATTTTGATCAGAAGTATTTGGAGGAAATTGAAAATTTGCTTTTGTTGGAGATTTAACACCAGGAGTTTGCGGAGGTGTAATCATATTATTAACAGAAGTTTGATCATTAGATCTGTTCATTGAAGATCTACGAGTGGAAGGTAAAGAAGAAGAAGAAGTAGATCTTGATGGACCACCACCCAAATAAGAAGAATGTTTTGACATTGGAGAAGTAGGGGTAGAAAGAGAAGACTCAGAACTAATAGGAGTAATAGCATTTGATTGATTGTTATGATAAATGATGGTTAAATTATTATTTTCATTTGAAACATCTGATGATAAGTTTGGAGCTGAATAACGTCGACAATGTTGACCATTTTGAAGATTTTGATGGTTTTGAAGGTTTTGATGGTTTTGAAGATTTTGATTTGTTGAAGGATTATAATAACCATCATCGATACTTTCATAATTGTCAGGATTCGTTGTTGAAGATGTTGATTTTGTTGACGTAGTTGATGTGGTTGATGTTGGAGATACCACATGACCATCAGGTTCAGGATTTAACAAGGCCGATATAGGAACAACCGAAGGCCGATTAAGGGAATTCGTTCGCGAAGAGGTCGACGTAGAGTACTGATCATATACACTTGTCATTTCGTGATTAACTAGATACGTATCGAATATTTATTTATGATTAAATTAAAGAAAAATCACGAACAAATGGGAGACGATAAAAAACGAAAACAAAGACGACATTATAGAATTCGACCTTTCGTGAAAGGTGTATTTTTCAACACTTTACGCGAAAAAATAAAGTTGATTTATAAAGATAAATAATGATAAAATTCACAAGAATTTCCACTCACTTTATTTATTTTAGTTTTTTTTTTTTTTTAAAAAAAAAAAAGTGATTTAAGACCTAACCAGACCGGTTAACGTGAAGGTCGTTTTTTTTTTAAATAAAAAAAAATAAAAAACAAAAGAAACACCGAAAAAAAAATAGCAGCAAAGAAAAAAGGAATAATGGTTCACTCTAAAAGCACAAAAAAGTACAGAAATAGAACGGTTCGTTCAAGTATATTCAGAAAAAAAAAAAAGAAAAAAAAAGAGAAAAAGTTTATAATAAAGTATAAAGAGGTCGGAACCGAACGAATAGTAGTAGGAAAAAAAAAAAGTATCTAACAAAAAAGGCTCAGGATATTTTAGTTGGAAAAGTTGTGTAGCAATCAAACGGGCCCAGTTTTACAACGGTAAATTAAGAATATTATTATAACACAGACATTCAAAAAGAAAATTTGATCCCGAACAAGAAAGAGTTTAATGGATTTAATGGAAGAGAAATAAAAAAAAAAAAAGGGCAGGGCACTTTTTTTTAGGAAATAGGTTCAAATGTTAAAGTAGGGCCTACACATGCAGTGTGACCATAAACAAGAAAGGGAAATTGAAAAGAGGTTAATCGGCAAAAAGAGGAAAAGTAAAGATTAATATATAAACATATGATAAATCAGATATGTAATTTACACATATTTCTAATCAACTATGAAAATTTATTTATATACAGTTTATATTATAAGAATAAATAAAATCAATCAATAATAAAATCAATAATAAATCGCACACTAAAATAGACTAGATTGAGGCAGAGCGAAACAACAATATACAAGATACTTACTAGACAAGTGGCTTTCATTTAAATATTAACGATTTAAAAAAGATATATTAAAGAAAGTGGCAACAATCAGTAACAATCGTGAAAAACAGTTTCACGGAACCCGAAATAGACAAGTGATGATGTATTTTGTATTACGTATTAAAGAAAAGATTAGACCTTATTAGGATTTCATGATATATTAAATGATCAAATTGGTTTATTCAATAAGTAGAATTAAATGACATTTAATGATATTTTTAATTACCATAACTCTAGTAGTGGAGAATCAAATTAAGAGTATAGACTAACCGAAATTAAACAGATGCACGTAAGAGATCCATAAGAAAGAAATTGAAAGTACAAAATAGAGTAAAACAGAGTAAAATAAGGTAAAAAAGAGTAAAAAAGAATAAAAAAGAAGAAAACAGAATAAAAACAGAATAAAAACAGAATAAAACAGGATAAAACAGAGAGATAAATAAGTATGTAAGTACGTAAGTATGTATTGAATATAGTATATAGTAATACAGTAATAATGTGTAGAAATAATAATGTATAGTAATAATAGTAATAATAATGTATAGTAATAATGTATAGTAATAATAATATATGAAATAATGTATAGTAATGATATAATTAATGTATAGTAATGATAATTAATGTATAGAGAGGTATAGTAATAATAATGATAATAATAATGATAATAATAATGTATAGTAATATAAAGGAATTATCGGGAAGTAGATATTTTAATCGGAGCCCAGATGAACGAATGACCAACGGCCAACCGAATAATTAGATAAAAGAATTACGGAAGATAAATATTTACCAAAAATAGAATGATGAGTCACTTAAAAGTAATACATGAACAGCAAGTAATTATCTACATAGATTATATCTCGATTTTCGGATATATGACGAAACGGAATTGGAAATTATCAACATTAATTCTAAGGTTAACTTTTAAAGGCAAAGGGCAACAGTTTGGTGTGATACGTATTTTTAATTAATTTAAAACTAAAACTAGCATTAATAATAGGATTTGCGGGTTCGACCGTTACAAGTCATTGTAAAACTTTGTTGAAGGAAAAAAAAAAGAAAAAGAACGCTATTCGTTGATTAAAGGCAACACATGGAAATCATCAATTCATGACAACCAGATTTGGATTAACGGAACGATAAATGGGAAAGGCGTATTTACGAGCACAGCCTTTTATGTTATTAACAGATTCGGATATAAACCTGATTGACAGGTATAAAGAACTCACAGGTCAATTGTCTCAGATGCGCCAAATGAAACGAAAAATGGAGTTTAAATGTTAATTTAGAACGATTGCAATCAAGCTATTGTACATTTGATTGTATGCGATAAAAATGTATAGTAATGTATAGTAATGTATAGTAATGTAAGAGAATACAATGGCAAACACCATTTGCTGATTTTGGTTCTAAATGATATTAACTGGTTCATATTTGGAATTTCTGAGTAATTATCGGCTGAACGGAGTTTGTTTTCCTACTTTCCTCTAATTTCGTTAATTGTTTCTATAATCTATAAAATCTATAAAATCTATAAATTTATAATTATATATAATTATATCGATAATTTATAATTATATATATAATTATATCGATAATTATATCGATAATTATATCGATAATTATATCGATAATTATACGATAATTATATCGATAATTAATGATTTAATTATTTAATTAATCTAACTATTTAATTCATCTAATTAATCCATCATAATAATTTACTTTTTTTAACCTAGTTGACTTTTTTAAAATATGTAGTTGAACCTTAGTTATTTAATCTAGATATTGTTTGTAAGAATGAATGAATTTCTTTGTTCGTTTTCATCATTCTCTAATTTCTTTATTCCAAATAAATTTAAATTACTTTATACTAAATGTGTTTAAATTACTTAAAGTATAATACTAACTTTAACTGCTTAAATGAATTTATACTAAATGAATAAATGAAAAAAAAATGAATTTAAACTCTATACAGTACAGAGTACAGTAAAGTACTGCAGTATTAAAAATGAATTTAAAAAAGAAAAATAAAAAAAGAAAATAAAATAAAATGATTTTTTTTTACTAAAATGTTTGTTGATCGTTCGTGTCCTTTTTTCCTTTGATCAACATGGTAAATGTCAGGTCTATTATCTTGCTTGATAAACGTGGCTAATTTTTATTTAATTAGAATGATTCTGATTCTAAAAAGTTAAAATTTAAATTTGGATTATGAATGTTTTCTGATCATCGCTTATTTAACCGAAAATAAAAAAAGAATTTTCTTCATTTATATTCATTTATATTCATTTACAATAAAAATGAACGTGAAGACCTGCGCGAAGCATAAGCAACAATGACAAGAGGAAAATGTATTTCATTACCATTTACTAATTCGGTTGTTCCCGTTAATTGTGAAATTTATCGCACCGCCCGGGTCACTGGTTGCTTAGCATTGGCTTAGCTCATTTCTCCTTTAATGGTTAATCTTTTTGTTTTGAGTCTTGTAAGTGCCGAGGCTGAGTTGTTGAATTTGCTGCGTTATGTGGCAGTGAACTTATTCATTGTCGGTGGCATGTTTTCTTTTAATTCATTGTTTTCTCTGCCTTCGTGAGGCTTGCTATCTTGTTCATCATTGTTTACTTTTTTCCAATTAATCTTTATTCATTTTCCGATGCTATTCCGACCTTTCTGTCAGCCACAAATCCTTACGTAGTAGTATAATAGTGGTATATTGTATACTGTATTGATACATACTATATACCAACTATATACTATATACTGTATACGTACTGTATAACTGATAGTATAGCTATATAGTTTACGTATGTGCGTGCGTACGTCGCTACGTATCAGTCAGTATATAGCAGATAGTGTTAGTGTAAAATTAACTATATCATGTAGATAATCTAATTATCTTTTATCATCAACATAGTTTACGTATATAGTTTATACGTATAGTTATATAGTTTATTTATTTATTACTATCTATACGTACATCTACACAATCTAAATATACTCTAAAGATACAATCATTACAATCTATTATTATTATCTATAATTATCTATTGCTATCATTACTACGTATCTATTTACGTATTACGTATCAATTACTTACCTACCTACGTACATACCTTCAATCGTCTCTTATAACGTTAACACTAATAATAATGCTTCTACTTTTGATACTTTTTTGATACACTGACCGTTAAACAATTATTAATTGATTCCCATCTTTGTACTGCCATATACACTTAAACTTGCTTTTCAGTATGAATGCAATGTACAAAAATGTTGTGTAATAAAAGTTTATTTAAAAAATTAAAATTTATGCAATATCGAATTATATCAAATTATTATATCAAATTGTTGTTTTATTTATTTATTTATTTATTTATTTGCTTTTATTATATGATAACCTGATTTTCTTATTCTCCAACCAGATTTTTCATTTTCGTGTTCTATTCACTTCCTTTTTGGTTTTGTACAGCCTTTTCTATAAATCATTTAAGGGTCTGTCTTGTCAAATGTCTCTGACTTTTTGAAACTATTCTCTAAATGGCTTTCTAAATTTTGATCGACATTTGATTGGCTTCAGTTTTTGTACTCCGTTTGCTTTTAATTGGATGTCTAACGGGATATTTCAAGTAATATTTGTCTTGCTTTGGAAGTTCATATATTGATATATTTAGATTTGCTCTCTAAATGAAATATTACACCACTTTTCAAGTGTGACCATCATTTACCTTTTTGTTTAATCGTAATTATCTTTTTTTATTATTTCATTATTATTATTATTAGACAAACAAATATCTTATGTGCGTACCTATCTACCTACCTACTTACATACCTTTCTCTCCGATAATCTTTTCTATTCAGTCTCCTTCACTTAGTTACAAATAATTAAAATGAACGTAACTTTATTTTTTTTTTCTCGCATCGTACCATTTAAAATTTTATCATTTCTGTTCTTAATTTATATTATCCTTAAAATGGTCTTATCATAAAGTGTTCCCGAAAAAAAGTTCCCAATGAATGTCATTCCATTGTCACCCCAATTAGGGCTCTTACTTCATACTTTAATTTTAGTAAATTTAATTATGTACCTATATTTGACCGATTTTTTTTTTTAAAAAAAACGGTTTATGTACGTAACGTTAATGAAACATTAATGAATGAATGAATGAATGAATGAATGAAACTTATCGTCATATTTCTTGTTTTTTTTTTGTTTATAACTATGAAAATACTATTTTAATCATTTCTAAATAGTTTAAAAAAAATCAAATTCTAAATCTGTGATTAAAATACGTGGTTTTGCAAATATACCCTACATACATATTTACTTACTAACCTACGTATTACTATACATATAGTTTCTACATACACTATATCAATATTGATATGTATACTTACTACCTGCATACCTATACGTACTTATTATTGGAAATTCCGGCTATCACGTGTCAAAGACTCGGTGAATTTATCTTTATAACACTTGTAATATTTATGACACAAATACTGTAATACAACATATAAAGTACTTAAATACTATAATTACTATAATTACTATAATTACGGTAATTATTGTAATTATATACTGCAATAACGACAATAATACTATCATCACTAATGAAAACACTGATAAACGGTTAATTCATATAAACCGGAATTTGTATTTTATCTATACGTGGAATTGTATCGTTATAGTGATAGCAATTGTGATTCTAAATACTTTATCAAATATCAGCAAACATCAGCAAACAAATATCAATGAATACGTATCAGAAATATCAGGTTTACTTTATTTCTTATATTTAGTATAAGGTTAACTCCTGAAAAATTGGCTAATACATATTACTTTTCGTAATTCATGTATAGATTAATCTCTTTAAAGTATAATATTTAATAATTTTCATTCTGTCCATTGTATAAAGAATGTTTCATCATCTTTTTGATAAATAATGCAACTTCTATTTTCATTGTTATACTTTTTTATTTTTTTCATAAAGAACGTTTCAATTTTTTGCTCAAATTAGTTATCTCTTGACGTGTAATTACATCAAAAAAAAAAATTATACGTATGATGCACGAGTTTTGACTGGCTATATAATGAACTGTAATAAACTGCACTAACCGTTTTAAATATATAAATATATACTAGAGCTCAATAAGATTATGTAATATGTAATTTATCTTTTTTATACCATATTTGATAATTATGTATGTATGATTTATATAATTATGTTTCAGTTCTAAAATTATTGTGCTTCATTATCGTTTATTTCAATTAATACATATATAGTAACAAGTTTGTGTAATAATTAAACAATTAGTTGTAATAATTAAACAATTAGTTTGTAATAATTAAACAATTAGTTTGTAATAATTAAACAATTAGTTTGTAACAAACTTTTTTTAAAATTTTATATATAGTTAATTTTAAATTTTTTTATTAAAGATTTTTTATTAAAAACTTTTTAATATAGTTTTTAATTGATTTGTTTTTATATTAAATTAACCTTTAGTATAAATAAATATATATATATAATTATTATAATTTTATATTTTAAAATTATTATTTTAAACAAGTTTATAAATATTTATAATTAGTATTAAAATTAAAATTAGTTTAAAATAGTTTTTATATATTATTTCTTAATTCTTATAAAATATACTTATAATTTATTTTTTTAAATTTTTAAAATATTTTAAATATTTAAAATTTTATTTAATAGTATTTAAAAATAAAAATTAGATTATAATAATATTAAAATTAGTAAAATTACTAACTAATTAATCAAATTACTTTAATAAAATTCAATTAAATAATTTATTTAAATAATCTAATTTATTAAATAAATAGTTTTAATATATAAAATAAATATATATAATATAATTATTTTAAACCAATAAGCATAATAATTAAATTTATATAAATTTTAAGTTATTAATTTTAAAATATTAATAGTTTATTAATTATATAATTGTAAACAAATATAATTAGTTAAATTTATTTTTTATATATATTTAAAATATATTATACAAAAAACTTATAAATATAATTAAAAAATAGTAATTTTAATATAATAATTAGATTGTTATTATTTAAATAATAAGTTTAAAATTTAAATTTTACTAATAATAAAATTTAAAAAAATTAGTTTTATTTTAATAACATATTTATATATAATTTGAAGTTTATAATATAGGTTAAATAAAGATGGCGATTCTAGTATAGTGGTTGGATTGTCATTCTTCAAGTAGCAAGTCTAAAGTTTAAATCTTACTTATAATGAAATTTGAAAATTAATCTGTATTACAGCAAACTGTCTCTTGACAATCAGTTAAATTTGTGTATCTGTAACCTTAAGTCGCACTATCTTGAATAGAAGCTTAGAGCATCTATACCAAGTGTAATATTATATATACATAGAGGAATATATATATATATATATATATTTTTTTTTTATTTATATAATATCATAATAAAAACTTTAAAATACAAAAAAAAATTTAATTACAGAAAAAAATTTCTAAAATAAAGATTTCTAAACTACATTTGTGTTGCTAAAAAATAGACACCCAATATAACATTACATCTTTTTTTCTTAATAAGTGTTATAGATAATTGTTTCAAATTATTTTCTAACTAGGATAGGTTGGAGGAAACCTTCATAGAGGAATATTAATAATCAGTATTACATAAAACTTCAGTGCAAACCCATGATAAGACCACTGAGCACAGTAAACTAAGAAACCAAAGAGTCAGAAGTCTACTTGGAAATTCTTGAATAAAAAGATAACATGAACTTTCAATGATATAGTCAGACCAATGGAAGCCTATGAAACACCTCCAAAAGAATAGGTGAATAAACCAGATGTCAAGATGTATAGAGAAACATATAACCAACCAGGTTGCCAGAATCACCAAAGGAAAAAGATATATAAGTATACCATATCAAGCTATCTGGATTGGAAATCAAGAGAGTTCTGTCATTTCTGAGTAGCGGTTAGTAAGAAATGATGAAGAAGACATCATGATAATAGGTACTAAGATTCTAGTAAACTTTACAAGAATAAAAATAGTATAACATAGCAGTTAAATAAGTAACCTCTGTGACTGCAAGTATTAGATAACTATAGCATGTTGCATAAAACTAGATTAGCTGTGTATAGAATATAGAAGGTTCTAATAAGTTTCCTATTGAGGATAAACTAGTTCTAAGAATACTTAAAGGCATCAAATACTTTGAATAGGTGTAGCCTTGAAGATGTCCCTATGAGACATGATGGACTACATATGCAGAGAGTTTAAATAGGCAAGATCCATAGTTGGCTTGCAGATATAGCACCTAGTATAGAACCTGTATAGTAATATATAGGTGGACTACTTAAATTAGGCACCAAAAGTGCATATGTAGCTAGTTATAACCTCTAATGTAAGAGAGCCTCTGGAGGCATCTGTGTCCAAATACATGAATAAAAACATCAACTTCTATAGACAGAGACTTTAACTCAAAAAAAAAATAAATAAATAATATAAGTTAAACAATAAATAAAAGATAAATAATAATTAAATAATAAAATAAAAATTTATTTTTATTTTTTTTTAATATTAAAATAAGTATTTGCAACTCAGAATTTTAGTAATATGTAGTATAATTTAGTTAATAGTTATATTATAATTACAAAAGCAACTATAAAAAAAATATATAATTAGTTACTTGTATATTTTTAATTATTATTTAATTTAAAAGATATAATGATATAATATATAAAGTAGTTATATTGTTAATTTCTAAATAACAAACTTAGAATTTAAATTCTAATATTAACAAAATTTTAAAATACTTTCTGTATTATAATTTACTGTTTTTTGCTATTAGTTAAAATTAAATATCTATTACCTATATTATACCAATATAACTAAAAAGTTATATAGCATTTATGCAATAGTTGCATCTTGTATAAAGAAATACAAACCAATATTAGATAGTATAAATTCATAATAAGTTTTTATGACTATATAAATCATAGAAACCAAAAAAACAAAAGCTTATTTAAAAGATTTAAGTAGAAAAATAGTCTAAATTTTTAATAATATTACTATAAAGACTATATAGATCTATAAAACAAAACTAGAACTTATAAAGTCAAATAAAGACAATTTAGTCTTTGGAAAAAAGTTATTATAATTAGCTAAACTACTAATATCTATTTTGAAAAAAAGATTACATATTAGTGAATATGTAAACTAAAGATATAGTTGTATTTATTTTTCTAAGTTATCTAAACTAAAAACTTAGTAAAACTTGAATTAAATATCAAAGTAATAAGAATATATTATAAACTAAGTTTCAAGATTGAAGTAAACTTTATAAGACTATAATAGTTTAATAATATGCTCTAATCACAAATATTAGTTTTAACTATAGTATTATTGGATTAATTGTAAAAATAGAATATAAAAGATTCTAAACATCTCTCTTCACTGATCACTCAAACCAAATTCGGCAAGAAACAAAAACCAAGTTTACACAATAGTGGCTATCTGAACCTTTCTAGTAGGCCTAATAAAAAAAAAGAAGAAAATACAGAAAAGGTACAGATAAAGAAAAAGCAGCCAAAAATAAGCTAACTAGCAAGAGTAATAAGAAAAACAAGACCTTTTTCTTGAAGAAACTACATAAAAAACAAAATTTTGGTGAATTGGTATTAACTCTGTATCGCAGAT
Organism: Cetraspora pellucida; assembly: GCA_910591915.1. Lineage (NCBI taxonomy): Eukaryota > Fungi > Glomeromycota > Glomeromycetes > Diversisporales > Gigasporaceae > Cetraspora > Cetraspora pellucida. The sequence goes on from CAJVQA010000234.1 coordinate 20,000, forward strand.
CAGTTTTTGTCATGAGAGCATAAACAAGTAAACAAACCAGTTACATGTAAACCAAATAGAGTGCACATGTATACAACTCAAAGTAAAAATATGAATACATTAGGAAGATGTAGTAATAGTTTAATGACAACATATATCAAAAAAGCATACTGGGCTATTAATAGCATACACAATAAGGTATTCCTTAAACAGGCAGATAAGATATATGTTACACCTGATAGAAAAGACAGAATCATTGCCATGCTAACAGAACAAAGTCCAAACAAGATTGCATTACTGAGATTAACAAGAAAGCTAATAGAGAAAGTAGAGAAAGAGCAGCCAGAGAGAAAACTAAGAATAGTAGAACAAAGTAACTATGCAGTAATAATAGAACCTGTTCTAGAAAAAACAAACAACATAGCAATAAAACAATCTCAACCAGCAAAAATAGAAATAATGCAAGAAATCGAACAAGAGCCATTAATAGAAATAGATACAAAAGAAGAAGAACACAAGCAAAAGAGTGCAGAAGCAAACTGGAAAGAATCAAAATATAACATAACAGCAAAAGAGACAGATATACAATTTGAAATGAAACTAGAAATTGAGAAAGAAATAGATATAGTAGAAGAACTACTAAAAGAAAGTATTTGGGCACCAAGCAAAAGAAATTGCAACCAACATAACAGCCTACTTGCTAACATACTACACATAATATGCTAGAAACAACAAAAGAAGAATGTATAAAATTTATTGAGTGGTTGTTAAAAAATAATGAACATATTAAAGTCATTAAAGAAGTCTTTAAAAAAAGAAACTTGTGAATAGAAGTTGACTTCGACTGTGAACATGATAGAAATGCAGCAATCCAAAAAATTAGCAGAAAAGAAGGAAATTGGTACAAACTAATACCAGAAGAGCAGAAAGACAAAAAAGGAAAACGAAGATTACACAATAAAGAATATTAAAAAAGAAAAAACAGTTTGACAAAAAATGAAAGAAGGATATACAACAAGAAGAAAAATAAGATTGAAGAAGACTTAGACAACTACAAGATGGATGAACAGTCCAATAATATAGCATACATAATAATATAGGACTTGCCAAAAAACATCAACAGAAGGAAGTTAGAATATATCTGTAGAAGATTCAAAAATGCCCAAGTTATAAAAATAAAAAAATCCAAGTATAAAGTGCTGGCCATAATGCAGATAGAAGATGCTGAAGAAGAAGACATTCCATGGACTATACCAGTTAATAATGATAAACTAGTATAAGTAATCAGAAAAGAAGAAAACTATAAAGCAAAAGAAAAACAAAGAAAATATATAGCAAAGCTTACCAAATTATCCAAAAATGCCTCAAAAGTTTTATTACTGCAGTGCCTAAGAAGCAAAAATGTAAAGTTAGTCCACATCCCTTCAAATAGAAATGAAAATCAAAAAAGAACAGCAATAGTCATGTTTGTGACAGAAAAAGACATGATTGCAGCTTAAATGAAACCAATTTGATATAACAACTTCAGGATTTATTGGATTGACAAAGAGAAAAAAGAGATATGGAAAGGTCTTAATGTAGATAGAGAAAGAAGTCAGATCAGATTTAGCCAAACCTCAGATGTTAAAGAGAATACATATAGCAGAGAAAGACAAAGAAACAAGTTTACTAGTACAAGAATAGGACAAAAACAGTGCAAGTCATAAAGATAGTATGCTAAAAGAAAGAAGCAAATCACAAAATCAATACAGAAAAAATCAAGCAAAAGACACAAATACAAGAAAAGAAAAAGAAAACAATTTTGAAAAAAGAACAAAAGAATTCAAAGTACAGAGACAAGATAAAGAGTCACGTATAGAGAACATCTTAGAGTGAATGTGAAAGAGACTAGAAAGACTAAAAGAAACAAAAGACAAAGCTAAGAAGGACCTAGCTAATCACTCCTAAGGGTATCTTAGTTGAATTTACAAATATGGATAAGAAGATTGAAAACTTTCTGCACAATGAGAGAAGAACTTTTGAAGAAAAAAATAAAAATAAATCTCCTAATCCAAAAGAAGAAAAAGAAAGGAAAGGAAAAGAGAAAGAAAAAAGTGCAGAAACAAGATACAAAAGTTTAAAAGAAAAATGAAAAAGAGGAAGAAAAGAAATAAAAATTGCATGTCATAATATTAATGGACTTAAGACCAGAGGTTGGAAATTAGAAAATCTGCTAGACTGAACAGAAGAAGAAAAAGTAGCAATTCTGGGCATAACAAAAACAAACATTATAGAAAAAGAAGAAAAAATTTTGTTACACAATCTTAATACAAGATTCAAAGATTACTGGGCAAGTGCAATAGTGAATAAAAAGAAAGGATCAGGTATTGAGATCTTAATAGATGAAACTTGGGAAAAACATGTTGGAGCAATTAAAAGATTTAAAGAATACATGATAGAAGTAAGGCTATACTTCAAACAATTGATACTAATAGTAGTGGGTGTATATATCCTACCAAATGACAAAATGATGATTAAAAAGATATAGCAAAAAATTATAAAAATAGTAACAAACAGAAAAAAGAATACAGAAGTAGTTATACTAGGAGACTTCAATTACACAGTTGATAATATACTAAATAAACTGAATCCACAAACATCAGAGTATAAAAAACTACCAATCTTTAACTGGCTTAAAAGGCAAGAGTTTATAGACTCTTTTAGAAGCCTGTATCCAATAGAGAAAGCATATATAGTCAAGTCAAGAAGCTGCAACAAGAATTGACTATATCTGATTATCAAAAATACTCGCAGCTGACCTACAGAAAGCCAATATAGAAGAGGCAAAAAACATAACAGATAGTGACCACAGGATAATAACAATAAATATATAAGTAGAGCATGTAGTTGCAAACCATAGCTGTGCAGAAATCAAATACAAAGACCAAATGAGAACAATATACCTATATGAGAAAGCAAAACAAGAAGATTAGAAAGAATATACTAAAGAGCTTCAAGTATAACTAGAGTGGAAAAAAGTACTGAAACAACTAGAAGGGGACATAATGAACAGTGTACACAGGATGGATATGCTGAATTATATGTAGAATGCAATAGAAGAAGCCATAATAGAAGCAGCAAATAAACAAATACCCAAAAAGAAGATATTTAATACAAAGGCAAATAGAAGATATCAGCACAAGAAGTCACAACATTGCAGACATACAATTGAACTACAACATATAATAAAAAAAGCAAAAATAAGAAGAAACCAAATAACAGAAAATGAAGAAAGAGAAGAAATAAACAATAGACTCAAAGACATTAGCAAAAAAATAGGAGTAGTATTGTCAAAACTATACAAACAATGGTCAGAAGCTTGGTTAGAGAACATAAAAGGTTGGCAAAGAATTGTAAAAGACAGAAGAAAAATAGAAGAAAATTTAAACAGAAGATGTGAGATGATTAAAACTGATCAAGGACAAATAATTGCTAGTTTATTGAACAAGCCATACAAAAAGATAATTCTTGACAAATTCATAGTTCAAAATAAAGAAAAAGTCAGTTTAACATCAGAGCCCAAGGCCATCATAAATGGTTTGACAATGCACTTTAAGAACCAATTTAGAAAATAAAGAACCAAGCTAGAAGAAATATTAGAGGAATGGAAAGAAATATACAACCCAAGAGATTGGATCTAAGAATCTTAGTACGAAAAGTTAAAAAGAAAAATAGAAGAAGAGGAGTGAGAAGATACTATAAGAGAACTCAAAACTAATACAGCCCCTGGAATCTTAGGCATAAGCTACATTCTAATTAAGCAGACAGAAAAGAAATCACAAAAGATTTTTAGAGCTTTTGCAAACCTGGTTCTAGAAACAGGTAAAATGCCAAAAAAGTGGAAAATAGCACAAGTCTATCTGATTCCTAAAGATGCAGATTGGAGATATAATCTAAACAACATCAGACCAATAGCACTAATTGAGACTTTTAGAAAGTTAGTTACAAAAGTAGTAACAAAAAGGTTGGCCAAGATACTTATGAAGAAACAAATACTTAAAGGTTCAAATTACACAGATTTGTCTAGCAACTCAACAGAGCAACCAATACACATACTAAATATGATAATAGAAGAAGCACAAGAGAAAAATAAAAAAGCATGAATACTTTTGCAAGACATAAAAAAGGCATTTAACTCAGTTTTACTGAAAAGCCTAAGGTGGGCTCTTGAAAGAGTCAAAATACTACAAAAAACAATAAGATACATTATCAATCTTTTTTGTAAATGACAACTGAAAGTAATTACAGCTTATGGTCTAATAGAAGAAATAACAGCAAGAGATGGTATAGACCAAGGAGAGGTAATCTTCTCACTAATATAGTGGCTTTTCTATGATCTGCTATTGGAAAGGATTCAAGAAGATGAATCATTAGGTTATACTATAGAACAAGAAACATCAAGCAATACAAATATTAATTGTATTACAAAGCACAGACAAGCAGCAATTGCTTATACAGATAATACTACATGGATCACAAATACCAAAGACCAAATAATAAAAATTCTTGAAATTGCAGAGGAGTTCTTTAAAGCAAATAATATTGAAATAAATAGAGCAAAGTCAAAGCTCATAGTAATGAATTCTAGACTGAGAAAGGAAGATAGAGAAATTACATTCAAACAGAGTAGAATAATTAAAGAACCAAAAAACAAAATTGTAAGATCATTAGGAATCTGGCTAAACAGCAGAATACGAGAATTACTAGTCTGCAAAAAAGCAAAGAGAATAGTTAGTCAAACAGTCAAAGATCTCAGATATAAAAAAATAACAATAAGCCAAATCATATATATAAACAATACAGTAATAATCCCAAAATTAGAATACCTTTTGCAGTTAACAAAGATGTCAGAAAAGATGATTGACAGGATTTATCAACTGATAATATGTTTGGCCAAACATAAATACAACATGATGAAAACTACAAACAACTGCACAATTGAGTACAAAGATTTAGGAAATTGTAAATCATTAAGTCAGGAAATAGCAACAAAGCAAATAAGTAGTTTACTCACAAGACTTAATAAGAAAGACCACTTGAGTGACCTAACAAAGCTTAGAATAGTACAAGAATGCCAGAAGACTGGCCTAGTAAAAGACATTTGGAAGTCTAAAGCAAGGCCAGAAGAAGCAAAATATTGGAAACACAATTTGGCTTATCGAATAATAATTAAAGTAAAAGAAATGAGAATAAATATCAGAACAGAAAGCTATTTGTGAAAAGTTTAGGGTCATAGAATAAGAATAAGAGACTTAGTTAAAACCAAATCATGAACAGTAAGCAGCAGTACAATAAATGAATAGGGCCTACTATATGTGAACCAGCTCATAGATACAAAAGATAAAAGCTTAATCACATGGAAACAACTCAAAAGTCTTTTAGTGTTGTCATGTAAAGGGAAAAAAGCCAAATGGTTCAATGAAATAGAAGAAAAGATATTAATAACACAAAGAAACAGAGAAATATATGATCAATACAAGATCAACAGCTACAATACTCAGGCACTAACGATTAATTGGACAAAATATCTGAAGACAGAAGAAAAAAAGAGTGGATCATACATGAGCCAAAACATGAACAACAACTTAGCAAAATATTAAAATAGAAAAAAAAAAAGATTTTAGCTGAATATTGACTTTTGCGAAAGATAAAAGGAAAGACATACACAGAAACAAGCAAATGCAAAGGGTGTGAAAATAAAACAGAACAATTAATAGAGAATTGTGAAAAGTAGATAAGATGGAACAATAGTATAAAAGCAGTCCCCAAAACACTAGTGGAAAAAGGCAGTAACAAGATTAATGCAATGTTAGAACAGATACTAGTAAACAGAGCAATGAAGAAATGAAAGAGAGAGGAAAGAAGTCTAATTGGATTAAAACAAATAGAAGAATACAAGATAGAATTAATCAAAAAGCAAGAATTAGACAATGAAATCACAACATACTTAATAGAAGCTCTAACAAGAAACAAGATGAAAAATAAAGATAAGTATATCTTTTATACAGATGGAGCATTATATAAAGAGAAAAGAGAAAATAGTACAGAAAAGATAGGCATTGGCTAGGTACAGATCAGTAATGAAAGAAACTGGCCAGAAGAAGAAATGGCATTAGAACTTAAAGGCTGGCCTTCAGTGACAACAGCAGAATTTGCAACAATATGGACAGCTATCTTAACTATTCCAGAAGGGAAGAACATAGAAGTATATACAGATAGTCTGGCAGCATTAAGGAACATTAATAGAGCAATTTGAGGGTTAGAAGATGACAAAGTTCTTAAAAAGAAAAATGCAATGTGGATAATGAATATTGTAGACTTAATCAAAAGCAAGAGTAACAGAATCGAACTAGTTAAAGTTAAAAGTCATAACAATGATAAGTGAAATAACAGAGCAGATGCACTTGCAAAGAAAGGAGCAATATATAGAATGACGATACCTATAGAGAAGATTAAGTATAATAGAATAGAGTACCATTTAGAATGGAAAAACAAAAAAGTTGATATACCAACAAGACTTCTCTGCAAAATAATCGCAAACACCAGAGTTGGAGCCAGTTGGAAAGAAACAAATCCAATTTGAGCATTAGAACCAGAAATAAAAAATACTTAATATAATTGGTCAAGTTTTTGAAAAGAGATAAACAGAACAAAAGGCATATACTGCATGACAAAAAAACTTAGCACAAGAAAAGCAACAGTGATCAAATATATAATAGATGATTTGCCAATACTAGAAGAACTAAACAGAAGAAGACCAGAAATATATATGACAACAAATTGCCAAGTATGTCAAATAGGTAAAAAGGAAACCCAAACACATTTGGCAAGCTGTAGTAAACAAAGAAGCCTATGGAAAAGAATTCAAAAGGTAGCAACAGCAACAGCATAGAATAGTCTTAAAGAAAACAAAAAAAATCAGAATTCCACCTCGAGTGCTATATGAAGCAATATTTGGAAAAACAGAAACAGAGGAAATCATTAATAGAAGAGTACTAATAAAAGGGCTAATTACAAAGGAGGTGAAAAAAAGGATTAGTCAAATTTTTAACAAACAGGTGATGCAAAGATGCATAGAAATAATAACAAGAACAGTATGAAATATATTCTATGATCAAGTATAGAGAGTTTGGTATAAAAAAGTGTAATGAGAAAAGAAGATGAACATAACAAGCAAAATGAAAAAAGATACTCAAATCAAAAGAAAGCCAAGAAAAAGAACAAAAAGAGATAAGTTGACAAAGTAAGAAGAAAAGAAAAAGAAAAAATGAACTGAATAAAGAAAGAAGCTTGAAAGATAATTGATATGCTTGTTACAGAGAGAGAAGACCCTTCTGGTATGGCTTTAAGTAGTTAAATAAGCAGTCTATCTTTAACTAAGATAGTGCAGCAGGTTGCACTTAGGTACTAATAGGGTGGCTGAATGATGTTAAACTTAGATATTAGAGAATTCTATATAATTATAAATATATATAGTTTCAAGAATCTTAATAAAGTACTAGCATAACTGCTTAAGATTAAAAAAAAAAAAAGATTCTAAAAGGTAAAATACAAAATCAAAAGTTTTTCATATAAGTAAATTGCTTTAAAAACTTAGTAGTCATAGTATATTTTAATTAATATTGATTAAAATTATTAATAAATATAAATAGATAAATAAATACAATAACTAAAGTATTTAAATAAGAAACTTATAAGCAGATTTCAAATATGGCAACTAGTATAAAATCTTTAAGCAAACTATTTAAATTAAAAAATAACTAAGATTATATACAGTAAGTATTTAGTTGTATATTTTTTCTATAGTTGTTCTCTGTAGTTATAATCTAACTATTAGCTAAATATACTATCAATAAAATTATGAATTACAAGTATTTACTTTAATATTTAAAAAAAAACTTATTATCTAATTTAAGGGTAGTAGATATAATAGATCATTTTTTATATAATCTATATGATAAATTATATTATTAGTAAAAAATTAACAAAAGAGTGTGGTGACCTAGTAAAGTAAATAGGTTGTCAACTCTCAAGTGGCAGGTCTAAGATTCAATTCCTACAGATGATGAATTTTGGAAATTATATCTGTGTTATGGTAACTGTCTCTTGCCGATCAGTTGAGTTTTGGGCATCTGTAATCTTAGATACATTAAGTCAGGTCCTACCTGACATTGGAAGCTCAGAGCATCTATGTGAAGTGTAACATTACATGATACATATACATAGAGGAATGTAAAACTAGTATCATATAAGGCTTTGGGCAAACCCATGATAAGACTACCAGGTGTAGAAGGCTAAGAAACTGAAGAGACAAAAACTCACTTAGAAATCCCAAGTAAAGAGGTAGCACAAACTTTTGATGATGCCATTGGACTGATGGAAGCTTATAAAATACCTTCATAGGAACTGTTGGATAAACCGGATAACAAAGATGTGTAGAAGAGCATATGACCAACCAGGCTGCCAGAATCACCAGAAGAAAAGGATACATAAGTATACCATACTGGGCCATCTGGATTGGGAGTCTAGGAAGTCAGTTAGTTCTGAGTTGTGGCTAGTAGGAGATGATGAAAAAGAAGTTGAAAAGATGAGTATCAGGGTTTGGGTGAACTTTACAAGAGTAATAGCAGTTTAAGAGATAACTCTGACTGCAAGTGTTAGTCTCAGCTATAGTGTTAAACCAGGTTAGCAGTAAAAGGGAATATGGCTTGCTCTGGTAGGTTTACCTCAAGGATAAAAATAGTCTAAAGATTATAGTCCTATGGTTAATAACAAATAGATCTGGGTTTGTAACCTGGTGAAATTAATACTAGGGTTAGATCAGAGGGTTTAAATGAAACATCTAAGCAGGGGTGTTAGGTATAGCAACTGGTAGGAAACCCTTGGGCAGACTCCTTAAATAGGTAATATAGAAAAGTTACACATATAGCCAGTTGTACATTTGTCTAAAAGTTCATTATAGATACATCTATATAAAACATATACCTATTATAAGTATTAATAAAAAGCTCAGATCAAAGAGGTTATCTTAATATCGAAAAAAAAAAATTAACAAATACTTATAATAATTTGTTTTTAAAATTTAATAAAAATTTATAAACTTTTTATAATATATACAATAAAATAATATATATCTTTTTATAAAATTTTAAAGTTAATTAATTATAAAAAATTTATACTTATATATGTTATAAAGTTTGCTTAAATTTAGTTCTATAATAACTTTATAATAAAAAATTATATCTAATCTTTAAATTTTAATAATTTAATAAGATTTTAACTAATTTTAATAAAATTATTTCTGTTAGAATTACAAAAACCTACTTTACAAATTTGTTTAAAAGCTTAAAATAGATTTAATTAATAAAAAATTCTATAATTTAAATTATAAATAATATTTACTATCAAATTTATATATAATTTAAAAATAGTATCTACTATTCTTAAGTAATTTATCTAAAGGTTTTATATTAATTGCTATATCTAAAACTTATTTATAGATTCTTTATTTAAAATTTTAATTTCTGTATTTATCTATTTATCTATTCTACTAACTGTTTTAGTTATTACTAGTTCAAATATAACATAATTATAAAGCTTTTAAAATAGTTCATTTATATAAAAAATTTTTAACTTTATATTAAATCTATTAAAATCTTTTATATTCTATATTTATAAATAATTTGATATTGCTATAATCAAAACTTATACTTGTAATTAAAACTAACTATTTTGTTTTCACTAAGACTGTTAGTTATCAGCAGTTATTGCCTTTATTATGATTTAATTATAACTATATAACTTGTATAAAGTGATCTCTATACTATATCTAACAAATAACTATACAAGTTTTTGTATACTAAAATGCTATCTAACCTAATCCTAACCTTTCTATCTGCATATTTGTCAAACTATTACATATTTCAGAGTATATTACCTAACTATAAGGTTCTAGAAAGCTTTTTTGCTAACTAACTACTCATATTTAATTTTTATTAATAGAGCTCACTTTTGTAAAGTTTACTTAGATCTCAGTACTAACTTTATATCATATCTCTAGTACTTAAACTATATTTTGCTTTAGTTCTCAAACTCCTAATTCAAATAGTCTAAAAGGACTATAACCTGTCTCTAATATTCTAGAGTCTGCTTCTCAAGATTCTTTTTCTCTAGTTTGAGACTTCTAGTAGCCTAATTGATAGTATCTCTTATTCAAGATTTTTGTCTACTAATTCCTTTTATATCAATATTTATTTTCTAAATCTAGTTTTTATAATAATACAATTGAAGATCTATGCTATCTCTTTACTTGGATCTTTCTAAGTAGACTCTGACTTCTTAGTTTTACAAATTTATATAATCACAAAGACTTTTCTTAAATTTGTACTACTTGATGCTAGTTTGCATTCTTTTATATAATTCTAACATTGCATAAATGTCTTATAACCTGCCAGTTATGCTAGTATGACTATAGTTATAGGTATTCTATTCTAACTGATTAACAGAATACTGTTGCTATAATATTATCTATATATTATATAGATGATTATCTAAATTTTCATCATCAGTAAGTTTTTTTTTTTTTTTTTAATCTTTGGCAGCCTTGCCAATTACCTTTATTAAGAGTCTTATATATATAATTTTGTACAAAGTTGGCTTAAATTCTGGCTTGACATTTCTCAGCTGCTTTTATGAATACCCAGAAGTGGTCTGTTGCACTAGTCAGATGTTAATCTGGCCAGAAGACTATACCAAGCTAGCTGTTAGAACTATAAAAAAATAGTCTTATCTTTTTTTCTATATAATCTCTGACTGAACCTAACCAAGAACTTTGTATTTTTTCTTCTTCTTTTTTTTTTTTTCTTTTATAGCTCAGTCTTGATCCCTTTCTAAAACTCCTTTATCTATTTCTTTTATTAAATTTTTTACTATATTACTTCTTGGAATATCTTTTTTCTTTTTTTTGTCTGCAGGACTAATTTTGTTTGCCTTTTTCCAGTTGGTAACTGCTTTAAAGCATTTTTTCTATATATTTTTAAAAAAACTATTTCATGCTATATTTGTTCATATTGTTATAAACTCCTTAGCTTTTTTGAAAGTTTGGGTGAGGCTTTGTATTATTATTTTGGCTTTTTCTTGAATTAGCCCTTTCATGCTTTTGGATCTACATTCTTTTTTCTCTTCTGCTGAGTTTCCCTATAAGATTTTTATTAGTTCTAATTTGTTTGTTTTCTTCTGAGTTTTTTCTGAGAGCACTAACCAAGCCAAATTGATAGCTAAGTTTTCTGTAATGGCACAATCTTTTTTATGACCTTTACAAATAGCTAAGTATTCTTGGTTTTCTTCTTGGTCTTCATTACATAGAATACAGTATGGCTTTTTATATATATTTGGACATCTTTTTGCTAGAGTTTTTAGTACTGGTAGTTTTTCATTGATGCATTTGATTAGTATTGTGATTTCTCTATTCTTCTTCATACTTATATATCTGACTCTACTTTGATTTTTAACTTTTTTCCATAATAGTAACCAGTCATATTTTTCTTTTTCTTCATCTGATTTTAATTTTTAGACAGTTGATATAAATCATCATTTTAAGCCAACCTCAAAATCTAAGATGTCTTTGATGAATTGTCTTGTTGGCCTTTCTACAATTGTTTCTTTTTAACAAAGTAATACATTTGAACTAAGTAGTAGCATTACTATAATTATTTCTCTATTTTCTATACTACTTCCTTCTTTTGCTATTTTATCTACTCTAGTATTCCATTTGTTATCACTATATCTCTTAACTTTAACTAATTCTAACTCAATCTCTTTTAATTCAAGTAACTCTATTATACTTTTTTTCAAGTTATAGTTCTTTTCTTTGATCTATTGTCTGCTTCTTTTTATCTTTTTTTCTCTTTTAAGACCTGATATTGCTGCTGCACTATCTGTATAGATCTTAATTCTTCTTTTTTTTAGTGCTATTAAGATTACTAACCAAATCATTAGCAGTTCTGAGTTGGTTAATAAGGGCCAATTTTGGGCACCTATAGCACCTTCATCAATTACTTTTCCTTCTTCTGTATTAACTTGTATTCAGCCTACTCCTATATAATTAATATCTGGAGCATTGTTTATTGCTGCTTTTTTGAGTAAACCATCTGTATAAAAGATAAGTTCTTTATCTGGATTTAATTGGTTTTTTTTGTTTTTCAAAATACGAAGTTTTTTTATCTCTTTGCTTAGTCACTGTTTTTTGATCAATTCTGTGTTCAAATCATGACATATTATATCTTTGAGCTGTGCTTCTGACTTATTTATTTTAGTTTTGTTTTCTTGTTGGTGGCTATGTATCATTTTTTTGTCTATTATGAGTAATAGGTTTTCACCTTTTCTGATAAATCTTAATAATGAACCTTGAACTTCTTCTCTGTAACTCTATTTTTTACAACTTTTTAGTTCTCCTATATAATCAAGACTACATCCTTCACATTTTTTGAGAATCTGGTTTGTTTTGCTTTTGACCGATTTGATCTTCCAGTGTTCTATAAATACTTTTTTTGGTGTATTTGTAACTACTTTTCTTATTAACAAGTTATTGGCTTCTTTTCCTTTTGATGATTTTAATACTATTCATTCTCTTTTTCTATTATTTCTTGAGCAATTATCAAGTAGTGTTTGAAGTGCTTTTCTATTTCCATTTGGTAATACATATTCAGGTTTTAATTGTCTATTACTCTTGTCTTCTAATATCCTTTCTTCTATTTTTTTAAATCAGCTGGCTGTTCTACTTTTGCTCGATTTTCTTCTTAATAACTTAAGTTGATGCCAAGAGATCATTTTGTCTCTTGTTTTGTTAATAAGCTAATTTATTGAAGTTATGTTAAGTCTTTTTAGCACTAAAGCTGCCTGAAAAGTAAGTTTGTTTTCTAGTATTTCTGCAATTCTTAATTCTTTATTTTTCTCCTTAATGTTTATATTGTTGAATTGAAATGATATTTGCAAATCCTTTGCTTTTAATATTGTTTAACATGCTAGATTATTTTTTCATAAATTGCTACATACTTTTGATGTAATTTTATACCAATTTTTCTCTATTATGCCTATGAGCAAGAGGCCTTGGTTTACTCTAATTTTTGTAAGTATCTCTTCTGGCTCAGTTGAATTAAGTCTTGTATGTAAACTTGTAATTTGTTTTGTTACTAGTTGATTTCATAGTGCATTGCAGTTGCCTATATTTCTATGTATAATTATCTATTGCTTACTGTTCTTGCAATTTCTAGTTTGTGCTTGGCTAAACCTATTATTGGACTTTGAATAGTTTCTATTGTTCTTTTAGACAATTTTGTTATTTAAAGTATATAAGTTAACTTTGATACTATACATATGTTGTTTATATATGATACTTGTGTATCTGTCATTTTTTTAGTATTTAAAAGCCTTGTTGTTGAATGTACTAATTCTTTTACTCTTGACTTGATTTGGTTTTCATTGAGTCTGCTGTTAAGCCAAATTTCTAAAAATCTTGTAATTTTAGTTTTTTCTTCTTTATGTATCCATTTATTACTAAGTTTGATCTTTCTATTTTCTTTAGATTTACTTGGATTTGTGATTATTGGTTTTGATTTTTTTCTATTTATTTAAATATCATTTAATTCAAAAAAGTCTTCTGCAATTTGTAATGTCTGCTCTATTTGCTCTTGACTATTTGCTATCTATGTTGTATTATTTGCAAAAGCTACTACTGCTTGTCTTCAGCTTGTCTTTGTTGAATAGTTTAAGCTATTGTTGTATGAGTTTAAGACCTTTATCATATAGCCTAGGGTTGGGTTTTTTTGAATTCTCTTGAGCAGAGGATCATAAAAAATTCTTTATACTAAAGATAAAAGCACCTTACTCTGCTCTATTCTATCATTTATTACAAATGCTTCTATGTAATCTCAGTATATAATTATTCTAGATTGTCTGTCATAGAAAAAATTCAAGATTATTTTGATTATTATTTCTGAAAGTTTAATTCTTTCCATGGCTGCCTTTAAGGCTGTTAATGATACTAAATTGAAGGCCTTTTTTATGTCTTAAAAGACTAACCAAAGCTTCTAATTGTTTTCTTTTATATCTTTTATTAACATGTTTATAATATGCACTAGCTCTTCTGTTGAATTTCCTGGCAGTTCTGTGAAGTTTGAACCTTTGAGAATATTTTTTTGACAAAATATTCTGGCTAATCTTCTAGTTAAAATCTTTGTTGTATATTTTCAAAACATTTTTATTAGAGCTATTGGTCTGCAATTACTAAGATTGTAGTGCCATTCACCTTCTTTTGGAATCAGGTAGATTTGTGATATTTTTTACTTCTTTGGAATTGACCCTGATTTGATACAAATTTCAGCAAATGTTCTAAAAATTTCATGTGCTTTGATTTCAGCTGCTTGGATTAGCATATATGTGATGTCTAAGATTTCTGGTACTATTTTTTTTTTAAGTTCTTGGATCATTTTATTCCATTCTTATTCAGAAATATTTTGATTAAGATTTTTGTATCATTCTTTTTTGATAAACTCTTTTAGCTTATATATTTCTTTCCATCTTTCTTTACATATATTTTAATTAAAATAATATAATCTAAACTGATTTTAATAGTGTTCTTTTATTTTTATAAGTACTTCTGCTGATTTAATAATTAGGCTTCTTTGTTCTTCTTCTTCATTAATAAGTCTATCTAATTGAATTTTTTTTGTTAGTTTGTTTAGAAGGCTAACTAGCATTTTGCCTTGTTTTCTATCAATTATTTAACATCTTCTTTTATATTGTCTTTTATTTCTTTTCTTTTTTGTCCTTCTAGTTTACTAATTCTTCTTGCTTGAAGTATTCTCCACCAACCTTTTAGATCTTCAATAAGCTTATGTGTTCATAATTGTGCTAAGTTTATATAAGTTTTGTGATGCTCATTGATAAATCTGATTTCTTCATTTAGCTCATCTATGTTATCTTTTAAAAACTCTAGTTTGATGTTTATTTTTCCTATACTAATCTATCTTCCCAATTGTATAAGTGTTTTGCCTAGTTGAGATTCTTTTATTTTCTTTCTTTTTTCACTTAAGGTATTAGAAATTTTCTTTTTGGAATATATTTTCTTGCTATTGCAATAATGCTATTGCTAATCATATTTCACCAGTTATTTAATCAGTCATATTCATTAATATCTTCATTTGTCTATAAAAACTATTACAAATCTTAAATGCTAATTTTCTTTTCTAATACTGAATCAAGCTTCTGTTTATACTTTTCCCAGTCTTCTTTGGTTGCTTTATCATAAAAAAAGACTGTTCTTTTATAATTTTCTTTTCTTATTTCTGCTGCACTGTATAGTATAATCAAGTGGCTTAATTTCATTTTTGCTATAACTGCCTTGTGGTCACTATTTGTACAAGTGTCCATTTCTTGAATTTCTGCTTTATAAAGACTGTCTGCTAACTCTTCTGTAACTCAAATATAATTGATTCTTGATTCTGATCCATATCTGGACCATAAGAACTCTCTTGTATTTGGATTAATTACTCTAAATGTATCACTAAACTCTTGTCTTTTTAGTCAGCTAAGTAATGGATCTGGCTTTACTTGTTTTTTCTTTAGACTTATCAGTCTGTTTAAGTTCAAATTTACTATTACATCAAAGTCTCTTATAACTACTATTTGTGTTCTTGACAGTCTTTTAACATATTTGTTAATTATCAACTTTTGAATTATTTTTCTTTCTTCTTTATCATTTGAAGGTAGGTAGACTATTATAATTATAATTTCTATTTGCTTAAAGAAGAAGCTAGCAAAAATTATATATTTATTCATTTATTCTATATAATCTAAGTGTTTTTCCATTTTTGATTAATTAATAATTCTATTTCTGAACCTTTTTTCTTATCAGGATTTGCATTTGACCAGATGCTTTTATACTCTTCCAAGTTCTTTTCTAAAAAGAAACCTTTTTTAACTAAAATGTTTGTTTCTGCTAGACCTACTATATTTAGTTTATTGTCAGTTAACTAATTATACAGTGATTCTAACTTTTGGCTATTTGATTTAAGCCTATTAATATTGTGTGTTGCCAAATTCAATTTAATTTTTTCATTCATATATATTCTTTCGATCTTTAGTGACTTCTTTATATTATCTTTTGTTTCTTTGTTTAAATATAGAGCATTTTTTGTATTGAGTTAGATCTTTTTCTTCTATTTTGCAATAAGAAGCTTAGCTCTATATTTGAGATTGTTGATTTAATTTTGATAATTTCTAGAAACAATTTGTAAGACTAGAGCTTGCTAACTCAAGTTTTGCTTTATGCTGTACTTTGAGTTTGTTTAATCTGCTAATAATTCCTAATAGCAAGTTTTCAGTTAATAGTTTTCTTTTCTTTCTTGATAATTCTTTGTATTCTTTTTCTTGATTGGTTCTAAAATTCTTGTTCAAATTCTTTGTGCTATATTCATATTTTATTTCTTGGCTGTTCTTTTCTTTGTTGATCCAACTTTTCTTTCTTAATAGTTTACTTTTTCCTCTTATTGCTTTTCTTGCTTTAAAGTTTTTCCAAAAGATCAAGTGATTATAGTATTGGAATGGTTTTGATTGTGCTAATTCTAAATCTTTTTGGTTTGCAAAGATGATAATTGCAAACCTTTTGGGGTTACCATTGCTATTAATTGGCATAAACACTGATTTTACTTTTTTATTTTTAAGGCTTTTTAGCAAGAAAACTTCAGAAGCTTCTTTGGGTACTTCTAATAGTTTTGCTATAAAGCAACTATGTTTATTCCTTTGCTCATAATCTTCTTCATCTTATGTTACTTATACTAATTTGTTGTTGTCCAATAGGAGTAACCAAGACATTTCTGTATAGTTTCTGATCATTGTTTTAATTATTGCTAGTGTTTTAAACTAAGATTTTTTAATTCTTACAACTTTTGCATTTCTAATACTTCTACATATAAATTTGATTTTCTCATAACTAATGTTTGCTGGTAAATCCCATATAGTTAAATAATTTGGGTTCTCTATTTTCTCTTTTCTCTTTTGGTATGAATTGGTATGACTTGTTTGCTTTGTAAGATGACATCTGAATTCAGTCTTCTGTGAATTTAGTGCTATTTGTTTAGCTGTACTGTTTTTGAAATTTTGTGTTTGCCTTCTTTTATTTGTATTATAACTAAGACTACTTCTTTGTTTTTCTGCCTCTATAGGAATGAGTTTATACCAATTACCTTCTTTTCTTAACACTTTCTTACTTGTTGTTCTTCTGCTATATTCGTAATCAAAGTCTACTATAATCTAATTATTTCCATCCTGAAAACTTTTTTCTATTCCTTTGATGTGTTTGTTATTTCTAAGAACCCATTTTATAAAGTTAATTCTGTACTCTTTTGTTTCACCTAGAATTTTGTATGTTAGAATTTTTGCTTTAAATGAGTTTTTTTTGTTATATAATCTATTCTGTGATTACCAAAAACTATCTTCTAATAGTGCTAAATTGATTAGTTCTTTTGAGTTTGTTTCTTGGTCTTTAGTATTTTGTTTTTCATTAATGAGATCAAGGTTATCTTGAATTGGCTCTATGCATTTTGTCTTTGAAACTATTCTACTATTTTCACCTTTGTTTTCATCTTTACTAATCATGACAGCTGACTTTTCTAGGTTTGTTGATTAGTAGTTTTGGTTTGATGTGCTAGCTTCTATAGCAATAATAAGGTTTTACATATTGTTGATAATATTTTAACTGTTTTTTTTCTGTTGTTTCAACTGTAGATTCTTTTTGTTTTCACTTTTTTGAACCAGTTGGTTGGACACCAATGTTTACATCTTTTTTTTCTACTTCTATTTTGTTTTTTTCCTGAACTACTTATATTAGCTATATAGTTAATTGCTCCTAAATTATATTATGTTATTTTTGCTTTCATTGCCCATTTTTCAATTAATGTTTTTTCAAGGCTTCTAGTTTTGATTTGCCTTAATACTTCAAGAACTTGACCATAAATTAACAGATCCTGTTTTGTAATTTCATTTGGATTACCAATTGCTATACTGTATGCTATTTGTTCTATGTTGTTTGAACTATGTGGTGTTGTATTTTTCAATGCTTTAGTTAACATATTGCTATCTAAGTAACTAAGATTTTTTTTGCCTGTTCTTCAAATAAACTTAAGCAGCCTCTACTTGTGTAACTCATTCATCTTCTAATCTGCACTTAAGTAATAATCAATTAATATCTACTAGTAGTATTTTTCTAGATTTTTCTAAACAAAGCTACATGCTTTTCTGTTATTGATTAATTGCATGTTTGTTGTTTTCTTGTAATTTATTTACCTAATCAAAAAGGAAATATAATTTATTATTTGTTTACTTTGTTGTTTATGTGTTTTTGTGCTATCTAATTTGATCTGCTGTCTGAAATGCTACCAATTTCCTAATTTTTTAGAAAAAATTTTGAGAAAAGAAACTAAATTGTTCTTTTGTGCTTTGTACTTGACTTAAAGAAAAAAGATCTTTTATCAAACTTAATATTGTTTTTGGTCTACTTTCTTTTTCTTTAAGTCATTAGGACAGGTTTTTTAAGTTAGTTCTTGCTTACTGCTACTATTTT
Organism: Cetraspora pellucida; assembly: GCA_910591915.1. NCBI lineage: Eukaryota > Fungi > Glomeromycota > Glomeromycetes > Diversisporales > Gigasporaceae > Cetraspora > Cetraspora pellucida. The sequence continues at coordinate 38,637 of CAJVQA010000234.1, forward strand.
TGTCTTGTTTATTTTTAGAACAAAGGATTAGTAGAAAAAGTTTTTTTGATGACTTGATCATTAGTAAGTTTTAAACTTACTACCTATTATTTAAAAGGTTAACAACTTATTCACTTCACTAAGTCACTATATCTCTAAAGCTAACTATATATTAAATTACTATATTTTTATAAAGTTTACTTAATTTTAATATCTATTTTTTTAATATTGTTTTATTTATTTTCTATTAACTATTATTTAAAACTAACAAACTTTTCAAACTACAAATTTAAATAACTGAGTATAGTATATTTTTGTATTTTTTTCTTTTATCAATTTTGATAACTTAGTTTTTTTTTTTTTTTTTTTAAATGCCAAATCGTAACCTATATTTTATTAGCTTTTTGCATTACTATTACATATATGATTACATTAC
>CAJVQA010000235.1:0-39000 GCA_910591915.1 Cetraspora pellucida
ATAGATATGTGTTTCTGTAAGTGTATTATTAATAGAGATTATAAAAGGTTTGTTAAAAGAGTTATTTTTTAGATGTTGGATAAAAGATTGTAGTGTTTGTTTAGGTGGTAGAGTTGGAAGATTATGATTGATAAGAAAGATATTATAGCAGGGAAGGTCCTTGGAGTTAGATGAAGAGTTGGAATCCAAGGAGTAAGAAGATGTTTCTGCAAGTTTGCTCATCATTTTAAGCTCAGCTCGCACAGCTGTGAAAGATACTGTAGTCTTCCCAGTACGTTGGGCCTGACCATCATTAACCCAGTCTTTCATGTATATAATAGTTCTTAAAAAACTATATTATCTAAATAGTATTAATAAAGTTAAAAGACCAAAAAGATTATCTTAATATTAGAAAAAATTCAAGTCTTTATTAATAAGAATTAATATTTTTGTTTAAGAAATAAAATAAAATAAATTATAAAAATCTTAGATATGAGAAGATCTGAAAGATATATAAATATAATAAATAAAAATATAACAAATAGAAATACAATAAAGAATATAATATGATAATAAGAGAATGTGACAAACACAAAATTATGATAAATAAGTATTATACAAAGTATATAATACTTACAGACCTGTAAATCAAGATTGATATTAAACAAAAAGTTATATAAAATTAAAAGAATACAAATTTGTAATTAATATAGATTAATTCAAATAGTATAATATTAATTTGTAATTCTATTTAAGCAGATTTGAATAGAAATAAACTAAAGACAATTTTCAAAAAATTAATAAAAATATAAAAATGAAAAATAAAATTTTTAAAGAAGTTGCAGAGTACTTTGTTAATAAATTGATCAATTTAAAATATTTTTAATAAATTATATAATAAAATAAAACTTGAAATAGATTCTTTTCATTTGTTTTAATTCAATAAAATGATTTATTTAGTAAAATGTTAAGAAAACTTAAATAAACTATTTTATATTTTGTAAATATTTTTCTATGAATTAGAAACTTTGAGACATAAAACTTGATTACCTAAATATGAAGTTATATCAGAAACAACTTTATTTAGATATTTAAAAATAGGTTACTTAATAAAATATTAAATAAAAATTAATTGTTTGCAACAAAATTTTAATACAAATAACTGTTAAAAAGAGTTAATAATTCATATTCTTTATAAATTAAAATTTAAAAATACAAGATGTGATAACCTAGTAAAGTGGTTAAGTTGTCAACTTCCAAGTGACAGATCTAGAGTTTAAATTCTAGTGATAGTAAAAATTTGCAATTCTTTTTGTGTTACAATTAACTGTTTTTCATGATTAGTTGGAATTAGATACTAATAACCTATGTTATATCAGCATAACTAGAAGATCTAGACACTTATACAATATAGTATAAAGAAACACAAACTGGTACTAGGTAATATAAACTTAAAATAAGTCCTTAGACTATGTAAATCACAGAAACCAAATAAAAAGATAGAAACCTATTTGGAAGACCTAAATAGAAAGGTAACCTAAACTTTTGATAGTGCTATTATAAAGACTAAACTTATAAAATAGAACTAGAACTTATAAAACTAGGCAAACATGCTAATCTTTGAGAAAAGACCAAATGAACCAACTAGGTTATCAAAATTTTAGATTTCAAAAGAAAAGAGTACATGTTGCTAAACATATAAACCAGAGATATATAGTTATAATTTACCTTTTTGGACTATCTGAAATAGTAGCTTGGTGAAACTTTAATTGAATACCAAAGTAGTAAGAATATATTGTAAAGTTAATATCAGGATTAGAGTAAACTCTATAAGAGCATAACAGTTTAATGATATGCTTTAACTATTAGTATTGATCTTAATTATAACAATACTGAGTTAGCTATAAGAATGAAATACAGAAGATTCTAGAAAGTTTAGTATAAAGTCAAAGGTTTTAAAAAACTACTTTAAAGACTTAATAATCATGATATATTTTTATCAGTATCAGCTAGAATCATTGGTAGGCAGAAGTAAATGAATAAATACAGAAACTAAAGTAATTAAATAAAAAACCTACAAGCAGGTTCTAGATATAGTAGTTAGTATAAAACCTTTAGACAGATTACTTAAATTAGACAATAACTAAAGTTGTATGAGTGACTAGTTGTATATTCTTTCTATAATTATTCTCAGTAGTTGTAATGTAACTATTAGCCAAATATATTATTAATGAAATTCTGAATCAGAAATACTCACTTAATATTAAAAAAAAAAATTCAAAAATACTAAATAAAAATAATAAATAAAAATATGTTATAAAATAAATATTAAAATTTGAATAAATCTATAAAGACAAAGAATAGATAATAAATAATTAAATAATATAATATAGAGTTTTTTTTTTTACTTATATAATATCATAGTAGAAACTTTTAAATATGATAAGAAATTTAATTATAGAAAAAAATTTCTAAAATAAAGATTTCTAAACTATATTTGTGTTGCTAAAATAGACACCTAATGTGACATTACACCTTCTATTTCCTAATGAGAGTTATAAATAATTGTTTCAAATTATTTTCTAACTAGGATAGGTTGAAGAAAACCTTATATAATATAGAGTTAATTTTCAAATGTTAAAGAAAAAAAAAATTATTATTATATAACTTTAGTAGTACAAAAAAATATACTTGTATTAAATAAAAATTATAATTACAAGTATTAGATAACTATAATGTAAGTTACCAAAAAAGACCAAATAATGTGTGATATAAGATATAGATTACTTTAGCAGATTTACTTCAAAATCAAAGAATTTTTTATATAATGAGTCTGTTTTAAAGTTCCAAAAAGTTCATATAATATTAATTAAAGAGTTTAAATAAAGAATTTATAGACAGATTTTAGGTATAATGTATAATAGGTAACTATAATAGTATAGCAGAACCTTAAATAGAAAATAACTACAGTTGTATATGGGATATCGTCAATCAAAACGTCCCATCGTAAGTTTAATCATTTTTAAAAATTGGTACACAAAATGATAAAAATTGGGATGTCTAATTGTAGCATAGAGTGACGTTAATCGAAATATTATTTCGATTAACGTCACTATATATTACAATTAGACATGCCCCAATTTTTATCATTTTGTGTACCAATTTTTAAAAATGATTAAACTTACGATGGGACGTTTTGATTGACGATATCCCATATGTAACTATATGTACTCCCATCTATGTAATAAAAACATAAATCCAACTAATAAAAAGTGCTGAAGCTTCTAAGAAATTACTTTAACATTTAAAAAAACACACATTGGGGCTAAAAATCTAATTGTAAAATATAAAAAAAAACATCTACAAACAATTTATCAAATCCTTTTTGATATTGAAATTACACAAAATTCACTGTCTTTAGAAATATATACTGTATACTTATTGTTATAAAATAAAATATATTGAAAATAAAGCTTGCTAATAAAGCAAAAGAATATAATTTATAAGAATATAAGCAAGTTATATATTACTATACAATAAAAAAACGAAATAAGCATATATTCGAATTATCTATTACAGTATTTTACTGCTACCTATGTACATGATCGTGTTATAAACAGATGCGCACCGAATAGCAGAACCCTATCAAGAATAACCATTATTTTAATCAACATTTGCTATTAGCTAATTTTTGATAATAAACATATGCTTTATATTCATCCTTTTCAACTCCAATTCCATTTTGATAACAATAGCCAACTATATGCATTCCATTAGCATACCCCATATCTACGGCTTTTTTATAATAAAAAAACGCCTTTTTTTCATCCTTTTCGACACCAATTCCATTTTGATAACAATAACCAATATTGTATGTTGCAATATTATTTCCCATATCAGCAGCTTTTTTATAATAAATGAATGCCTTATTATCATCCTTTTTGACTCCAATTCCATAACGATAACAATAACCAACTTGAGACGTTCCACTAGCATTACGCATATCATTACACTTTTGATAATAAGTGAATGCTCTACTTTCATCTTTTTCAACACCAGTTCCATAATGATAACAATAACCAACACCATAAATTCCAATAAGATGACCCATATTAGCTGATTTGTTATGATAAAAAAATGCTTTATTTCCGTCCTTCTTAACACCTATTCCATTTTTATAACAATAGGCAAGTTTATATAATCCAAAAGGATCATCCATTTTAGCCGACATTTGATAATAAGTGAATGCTTTGTGTTTATCTTTTTCAACCCCAATTCCTTCTTCATATAATTCGCCAAGATCACACATTCCATAAGAATTTCCCATATTAGCAGACTTTTTATAACAAGCTAACGATTTAGATTCATCTTTTTTAACCAATCTTCCATAACGATAGCAACGTGCGAGAATAGTTAAAAGTATTGAATTTGTTTGATTATTTAAACATAGATTAATTAGATCCTTTGACTTTAATTGATTTCTTTCCAAATATTTTTCTATTGAATTAATAAATTCAGAATCAGAACTTCCTTTGAATATTTCTTCTTCATGTAATTTGCATAGTTCATTGATTATTTTGCTATCTAAGAAATCTCGTGACTCATTATCATTTAGCAACATATTTATTAGTCCTGTTTCCGATAGTCGTAAATTTTGTCTTTTTATAAATTTTCTTATATTTGATGTCATTTATAAAAAAACGGAGTTATGTGAATATTTATAAGTTTATTATTAAATGAAATACTGTACACACGTACGTACGTACTTATTTCGGAATAAAGGCCGATTACGTAATATCGTACTCTGTAAGCATATCGTAATTGTGTACAAGGTTGGCGGCGAGGACCAAATTCTTAGAATCTGGATGGGGATACTTTATATAGTAAAATTGTTCAACGAAAACTTTTTGTTAGAGCACAAAAGGTGGTTTCTTATGATGATTTTTGAGCTATGAGCAATTTTTGGCAGAGCGAACGTTTGTTTTGAATCTTCCTGATCGTGTTACGTCACACCTAATATTGAAATCTGACTCGTAGTTCATAAGATCTGCGCCACCAACCTTTATGATATGCACTCTGTAAGAGTGAAAATCCGTGGCACAGCCAGTGTTTAAAATTCGATTTTGTTTCATTATGTGGAAAAGCTTAATAATTTTTGTAAACAAAATAAAAGTTCAATAAATAGATGTGTGACACATAAAATCCGCAGATTCAAAGAAAATTTTACTTGCAGAATTAATTTTCAATATGCGCACCGCAGATTCCTCATATACTGGACACAGCACGTACATACATACTTACGTACGTAGAGTTTGCCGAAGCTGTCCCGCAACATACGCAAGCATATAGTTATGAATGAACGGAATCATCCAATTCGCTCGTGACGAAAATAAAATGATTAACCATAGCCGCCGCAACAAAATCGTCACGGCAGATCCTCGATTTTGATTGGCTAATAGCGACGATCAAAATTTTACTAATGAAAAATCACAACCATCTAATTAAGGCCCGATATGTCGTCGATCAGAAGGGCTGAATCAGACTAATAATCAATATTCCCTTTTACAGGTCAAGTTGGCTTTTAGTAGGTTTTTAGGTCAAGTTAAACTTGATCCGACATCAACATAATTCCAGCCCGTATTAACCCTAAAATTCTGCTAGAGGTTATGTATACATTATTGCGCAGTAAATGGAAATTTTTTTCTTCGGAGTTAATGTCACTCCATGTGCTGCGTAGCAGCACATTAACTCCGAAGAAAAAATTTTTTCTGTGTTATCTGATGTTTATATATGACCGTGTGAAGTATTTTGCAAGATTGATTATGTAATTTCGTGCAAAAAAATATCATGACATATAAAATGTCGGATATTTGATTTAACTTGACCTAAAAACAAATTGACCTGTACTTAACCGGCTAATGGTCACGTGATTTATCTCCACTTTAGACTAACTAAAATTAACCCCTGAAATTAGACCTTCCTTGCCCGTGTTAATAATTTTAAGCAGTTTTGCTTCAGATGCTTGAAGCTAAATTTAGAATTACTAGGTCTCAGGCCCGGGCATTGCTCCGGGAATAGACCTTAATTAATTTAGGTCTTAGGCCTGAGCTTTGCTTCAGGAATAGACCTTAATTAATTTAGGTCTCAAATCCAGGCATTGCTCCGGGAATAGATCTTAATTAATTTAGATTTCAGGCCTGAGTATTGTTTCAGAAATAGATTTTAACTAATTTAAATCTTATTTAAAGTTATTTTAAAAATAAATTTTAACTAAATTAAGTTTTAGATTTGAGTATTGTTGCTAAAATTAATCTTACTTATCTAAATTTTAGCTCAAATATTGCTTTAAAAATCAATTTTAACTAATCTAAAGCTTAGTCTGAATGTTGCTTTAAAAATAAATTTTAATCAATCTAAACATTAGTTTAAATGTCATTTTAAAAATAGTATTTAATTAATTATAAAATTTAATTATAAAATTTAATTATAAAATTTAGTTATAATAATTTATTCAATAGTTTATTAAAATATTAAATTAATATAATATTTACTAAATATTATAATATTATATGATTTTAATTTTCATGTAACTTGTTGAATTTTCTTAAAAATTTGAAATGTCAATTTTCTAGAAATTCTAAATTATATGATCTTATTATTTAATTATATGTAATATATATATGCAACAAAATCTGAATAGCAAGTAGAGACATTGAACAGATATGATTACATGATATATACATAAAATATGATTAATTTTTACTAAATTTAGATTATTCATGTGACATTATATAGTAAATTTTAAGTAAATAATATTTGCATCATATATAATATGATAATTATGAATTTATTAATAAAAAAAAATGTAGTAATAAATTAAAATTAGAATAATATAAAATATATATAAGAGAGGTGTAGCAATCTAGTAAAGTGGTCAAGTTGTCAACCCCCAAGTGGTAGATTGGGTGTTCAAATCCCATCAATGATGAAAATTTAGATAATCACTTATATAATATTTATATTACAGCAACTGTTACTAATGATTGGGTTAGGATATTTGTAATGGTAGTCATACCAACATGACTGGCAGGTTATGGGGCATCTGTGTAAGTATGGCATTACACAGAGGAATACAAACCAACAAATTAGGTGGTGCAAATACTAGATAAGTCTTTGTGGCTATGTAAATCCATTGAAATTGAGTAACAAGAAGTCCATTTGAGAAGACCTAAGTAGAGAGGTAGCTGGATCTTTGACAGTCTTACTGTAAAGGCTAGCTCAGAAAAACAGATACCAAGATTATAGTACCTGATTGTAGTAGCCAGATAGGCAAGAATCTCTCTTTGACTTGGAAGTCTCAGAGGTATCACCAATCAGGTTGTTAGAATAAACCAGAAGAAAAGAATATCAGGTTGACCTGATATATTGATAGATTGGTTGTAGTCCTACACAGACTATCTGGATTAGAAATTTAGTAAAAAGGCAGATAAAAGTTAGGAGTATACTAAAGTACCAGGGTTATGCTATGAAGTAGATACTAGGATCTAAGTGAACTTTATAAAAGCATAGTGGTTTAATGATCAGTCCTAATCGCAAGTGTTAGTTCTGCCATAGTAATACCTAGATCAGGTGTAAAAATGAATACAGAAGGCTCTGGAAGGTTTATCTTGAGAATAAATTAGTCCTAAGATTGAAACAATTATCTGGATATCTGGGTATGACCTAGTGAATTAACACAGGTTACAGATTCAGAGAGTTTAAAGTAAAACATCTAAGCAGAGGTGTTAGATATGACAATTAGTAGGAAACCTTTAGATGGACTCCTTAAATAGGTAATATAGAAAAGTTACACATGTAGCCAATTGTACTCTCTTCTGTATTAGTTTATTAAATTACAATACTGATAAGTGATTAATAAAAGTCAAAAGACCAAAGAGACCACCTTAATACCAAAATATATATATAAATATATATAAAATTCTTTATATAAATATCATATAATTTGAATTTATTACATTATACAATGATGCATTTCAAATTACATAATCCGAGATCTTTAATAGTGAGGTATATTTTCATGCTCTGAATTGTGAAATATATTCTGATTATAAATTATATAAATTAACAATTCTACTAAGTAAAATGCAGAAGTACAAGTTTGTAATTTTATAATTTTAATATAAGAATTAAAATTTATATAATGATTAAAATATAACCTGCTATGCAAGTTATAAATTCTTGCATATGCATCACTTACATAGCATAATATACTTTAGTTTAATAGTATATTATTTACATCTTTTTAAAAACAAGTATACATATATAAGTGAAAATAAAAAGAATAATTATTTACATCTTTTTTAAATCTTAAAAATTCTTATTTATAAACAAAATTTATTTAAGAATAAGATATAATATTTTAAAATTATATATAAACTTGATGGTATATTTTTTTTGTAATTTCAATTATAAAAATTTTTATTAATTTGATATTTTTAAGTTTCTAATTAAAGTTATAAAATAGTTCTTATGATTTTAATAATAATAAAATTATTAAAATTGATTTAAAACTCATCAATATATGAATTTTTAAAGATTAGATATAAAAATTTATTATTAAAATTTACTTATAGTTTTTTAGAAATTAGTTAATTAAAATTGACTTTTTATGTAATCAAAAAAAATATAAAATATTTAGAGAAAATTTAAGATATATACAAATATAATTTTTTAAAATTAAACATTTTATAAAATTTTAATATAATAAATAACTTATTTAAATTTATATATTATTACATTTTAATAAAAATTAATTAAAAAATCAAAAATTTTATTAATAATATATTTTATTTATTATATAAAAATTTTATTATATTATCTAAATTATATAAAAAATAATTATATATATCTTATCTTTAAAATAAAATTACAAAATTTATAATTGTATTATTAATAAAGAAAATTTTAAATATTACTAGTCAAAAATATTTAGCTTATATATTTTTGATATAAAACTTTGTTTAATTATATGATTTTAACTAGGTTTTAAATCTTAAAATAAAGTCAAGTTTTATAAATAAAATTATTTTTCTAATATTTTTAATTAGTATTCTAAAAGAATGTAATGACTTAGTAAAGTAAATAAGTTGTTAACCTTTTAAGTAATAAATTAGATATTTAAATCTCATTAATTGTAAAAATTTGAATAATTACCTATATAATATTTATATTATAATAATTGTTTCTAATGATTGAATTAAAATATTTGTAATAACAGTTACACTAGCATGACTAGCAGATCATAAGACATCTGTATAATTAGTTATATAAAAAAAATGCAAACCAATATCAGACAATGCAAATTCTAGATAAATCCTTATAGTATATAAATTCATTAAAATTGAAAAACAAAAAGTTCATTTGAGAAGACCTGAGTAAAAAGATAATACTGATTTTTGACAGATTACTATAAAGATTAGACCACTAGAAATAGATACTAATATCAAAGTACTCAGATAAGCAAGAACCTCTTCAGGTGGACTCATTAAATAGGTAATGTAGAAAAGTTACAAATATAACCAATTGTACACTCTTTCTGTAGTAGTTCATAGAATCACATTACCAAAAAAGTCATTAATAAAAATCAAAAAAACCAAAAAAGTCACTTTAATAAAAAAAAAATAGTACTCCAAGATAGGTTACAATAACAGGTTTTTGTATTTTTGACGGACTGATCCGGGGTGATCGTCCTTAGTGTCACCTTTGTGCTACATGAAAATGGCCACCACGTGATTTTTGCCTTTTAATTGGCTATTAAATCCGAAATATTATCGTTACGCATCTATGGCTAGAGATGCCCAGAAATACCCCAAATTTAACTGTCTATATCTGTAAAAAAAGCAATATCGATATACTCTAACTGTTAATAAATGGATGGTGATTTTTGGTTTGGTTGTTTCTGATTTTTTTTTATGGCAGAATGGCTTACTCTAAGCATTTATTTTTGCTCATGAAAGTTTGAGGATCGATGACTTAGGAGGAAAAATATTTGGTGCTATTGTATCGTTTACATTTGTAATAGTTGGTCTATTTTTTCTGTTGCTTATATTGTTAGTTGTTTGGATAATATATTGCGGCAATGCAGGCAAAGGAGAGAAAATAATCGTATACAAAGGATTAATAACGAGCAAATACTGCAAGAACTCTGAAGAACACTTGCAGATTCAAATAGAAGAAATCGAATCTTAGAAACTGAATTGGCCGCCGAAAAAGATAAATTGAAAAGGTTTGATGAAGTGATTTCTAAACTGACCAAAGATGCTAAGGAACAATCAGGTCAAGATGTCATAACTTTGAAAAATAATGAACATTTAGATGCAACTGATAATTCTTTATCAGTTAAGGAACAATCCATTCAAGAAACTTTAGAAATTAAAGAAAATTCTGTTGAAAACGGTAAATCTTTGGAAATTAAGGAGCTCCCAGATCATATTATAACTTTAAAGGATGAACCTTTAAACAAAAATTCTAAACCTTCAGAAAATAATAAAGAGTCAAGCTAAGAGCCCACATTTTCGAAATATGTTTATAAGTGAGAGATTCTTATCAAAATTTTATTTAGTTTTATATTTATAACTGCGTTATGTTGATATCATGAGCTAGTTGTAATTTTTATATTTTGTTAAAATTTTATAACCATATTTTTTATTTTGTCCCTTAAAGAATATAATTAATTCTGTGCCTACTCTTCAGCATAATATACTTTAAATACAATTCATAACTTTGTATCGTTTCTTCTATTGATGAACAATCGAAAAGGAAATAATTGGCATTTTTTTTTATTTATTCAAATTTATTTATTTAAGAACTTAATATTACTTCAAATTTGAATCGAAGGTTACAGGTCAAACTATTGACAAATAAAGATCTCGAAAGATTATAATCCTGCCATTCAAAATCTTTAAAACAGAGTCTGATTCTGTTTTAAGAATTCTAAATGCCAGGATTATAACTTGTCAGGAGTTGTCAGGATTTTGATCTGTAATCCGAATCGAACTACTTCCAAATCCGAATATTTAAAATATCGATATATTTACATTAACTTTTTGTTTTGATTTGTTTTTTTTTAATATATCTAAAATTTCAAATTTAGATTTAATGCTGCAGAAAAGTTTTTTTGCCCGTTCATAATCTTTGTCATCTACCATTTTTTTGACTAGGTATGTACGAAATTTGATTCAATCTTTGATGTCTTTTTTTTTGTCTTGAAAGATTATTAGACTTTTCAAGACAGGCTTCTGAAACAGTAATAGCATTATAGTTATATCAATGTATATTTATTTAAATGCAGTGACTAACAAATAATATATATATATGTTTCATAATTTCCTTGCATTTCCTTTAAGTTTCTAATTCGAATTCTCTATCTTCAGTACTTAATTTCTCATCTTTTTTTGTTTTCTGAAATTACTAGGTCGATCGTTAAATTGACATGAATTTTGTTGTACCTAAGTTGACTATGGAAATTTTAAAGAATAATGTGTATGATAATAAACTTCTAAAAAAAGATGCATTCATCTCTCTAAGGGAATTGACTTCAATTGTACCACTATTTTCCAATTCGTTAATAATCTCAAGATACATATGTTCATGAGTTTTTTCATAACCTATTTTTTTAAGCACTTCAGATTTTATAATATTTTCTTTCTCTTGCAACTATTACATTTTCTTTTTTGCTTTCATTTATACGATATAAACACTCAAATTACGCTTTTATTATTTTAAAATAAATAATGGGTTTCATAATTCGACATGAATTAAGTTTGTAAAATGCGTACTTTCCATTTTAGAAATATTCAAAGTTCAAAGAGATAAAACAAGTTTAATGTAAAATATTTCATTACTCAAAAAGTGGAGAGTTAGGTGCATCAAAAAAGTATAGGATTTTCAAATATGAATCTCGATCGTTTGTTGATAATGGATCCTACATTTCAGAACAAACGAAAGCTCAAAGTCATTAACGGATAAATTTTCTAGAGACCTTTTGAAAACAACCTTGCATACAAAACAAACTATTGCTGACATAAAACATTTCGGCCAGCAGAAAAATCTGAATTTATATCACTGAGGACCGAGTCGAGACGTAGTTACCATTACATCTATATACACAAATTTAAGATTTATTCCGTTGGTCCAGAATTCCTTCCACGTGGAAATAAGACACATACAATACATTTTAATCATTACCTCTTTTTTACATGAAGAAGTTCTTTATGTCGCTATTGTCATTATGTTGTATGCTAATTTGATTCTATTGTGCTATTTCCTTTCTTTTTTAAACCCTGTAATGGGTCAAAAATAACAAAAAAGAACTGTGGATAAAACGACTAAAAACTGAATGCACTATTTTTTATTACTGGACTTGACGAAAAAAATATGAAAAATTGAATTCAATCAATAGAAATGATGTCATATTTGAATTTTATTAAAAATTGGAGTCAAGTGAAAATTTTTGCGAAGGCACATTGACATAGAAGATATATGAATTGGAATCTATACAAAGAAAAAAGATATGAAGTACATCACTATAAAGAAGATGCAAAGTTAAAAAAAATAAAAAGTTGGAAAACAGAAAAAATAAATGGAATAAGAGCATGCGGCTTGACAAGCAACAAACTGGCATTATTATGTTTGCATACTTGATTCCAAGTACTTCAAGAATCACTAATCTAATTTTAATAATTAAATTATTTTAACAACTTTAATTAGAAGATTTACTTAACTATAGAATGTAAACAATTTAAATAATGTTATTGAACTAATATAAAATTTCAAATTACTTGATATATTTTATATGAAATGGTCTTTCATATCACACTACATAAAACGATTAAAGTTCTCACATTCAGGCAGCGCACGGGCTCGATAGCTAGGCTATTAAATAGTTATAAGTTCAAGTATTCTATGCAATTGATACCCACTGGTGTGGGTATAAAGGTCCAGAATACCTTCCTTTAACTGTACCTATCAAATGTGTTTCGCCATTAAGTTCTTGCTTAACTATTGCAAATTTATCATCTTGATCGAAGGCGTACAAATATACTAAATACGCAACCAAATAAACATTCATTCCTAACGATAATTTTTCACCTTGCAACAATGTAAAAGATCCTTGGAATATCACCTTTCCATAATTCTCAATTCCTATTATTTGTTTATCCATGTCAAATTCGCAAATAATACCATGCACAGCTGACGTCCTAATACCATTATTATAATATTCTATCTTCCAACCTGATGCACCTGAACGGGTATATTCTACATCAAAGTGTTGTTTCTGCCCAGGAGTCGGTACTAGCAAATTACATTTTCCTGGTGAATATGGTTTTTTTCCAACTAAATGTAACCAAGAAACATCACCTCTTTCACATGATAATCTTAATATTTGTTGCATTCCATCTTCAAAATTCACAAATCTACTACCATGAATAAAGTGATGCCTAATCATTGGGTGTAATATTCCAAGCATGCCGAATATATAGTTTTGTGGATCATCAGTTAACCTGTCTGAAATTAAATACCATGCATCACCTAGACTTACGGCACGTCTATTTCTACATTCTCTCACTCTATAGAAAATCGGGAGCATTTCGGCTGCTTCTATATCACCATTTTGCTTGGCATCCTCTAATAATGCTAAAATATTATTTTCAGTAATAACCGATCCATTTTTATCACAAAATACTACAATATTACCAATTAAGTGCTCTTGTGCTGTCCACACATCTTGAGTCCAACGTTTAAGGTTTAAGATTGCTGTTTTATTTAACATGAATCCTGGTCCATACCCAAAATCGCTTTGTTCCAACAAGACAATAACATATGAAGCTTGTCTATATATCTCTGACATTGCTACTAATTGTGAATGTCTATCATTAGGATCTTCTTGATTTATACATAGAGCGTCTAACCAAAAAACTTTACAACTTAGTTTCTTTGAAACTTTTTCTGCCAAAACAAATGTTGATTGAGTTTTATCCGCTCTTATGTAACTAATAGCGCATATTCCCCGAAATTTTGGCACCTCTTCGTCATTATAATATACCACTTCACGAAATCTTGGTGCAGAATTATAATAAGCATCTTCAAACACGTCATAACATGCGTTAATGATAAATCCAATGAACAATAAGATACTCCACTCAAAGATTTTGACACCTCCCATTATAAAATCATATGTCCATTGCAACCACCAAATAAAGAGACTTGGACTATAAGGATCATCTAAGACTTTGACAAGAAGATGATATGCAATTTTTTCGCATTTGAATTTATGCCCATGCTTGTATATCAACACATATATATAATTGTACACAAAAAAACTAATAATTGCTGCTATGACACCACCAATCAGCGCTAATATAAAATTGAAAAATCCCAACTCCCCTTCTGGCCATGACCAAACTATATTTCCAATAAAAGCTGCAGGATAAAATATACCTTTAAGAATATTTGATAATACATTTGATCTGAAATAATCTGTTGTTCCTGATACACAAATTAAAGCAATAACCATTATTATAAGTTTAATAGCTTCTCCAGGCCCATTATGTAAACTATATGATTTTAACCACTTTAATATACTATATTGTGTATTATACGCTATTGAATCATCAATATAACCAAAAAAAAAGCATTGAATAGCTTTACTAAGATGAGCTACTTCTCCTTTACGTATATTTAACATTCTAAATCGTTAATTCAAATTATTCCCGTTAGAAATTCTAATAAAACATTTTTCTTTTAAAAAATATTGGGTGTATAAATGTGAATATTTTGTGTAATAAATATATTGTAGCAGCAACGGTAAATAAATCGGAATGGATACTACCAATCAATTCTTTAATTTCCTTATTTGGTAGATTACCTAAGATGCAACAATTAAAATTATTAAGGTGGTTCGAAGTTAAGAACAGGATAAGTATTATAGGTAAAATTACCCGACATTTTTATTAGTGCTTCAAGATAGGTTTAACCATTCGTTTCTTGTAATTTTTTTTTTCTTGTTTTTGCTTCGTAAAAATTTACGATTTGATATGTTTGCTCAATATAAATTCCCAAGTAAGGAAATCAAAAAAATTGAGTCAGTAATATCAGTCAAATAAAGTGTTTCAAAATGTCGTTCAATGGAAACTTCAAAGTGCACAACAAATATTTTGTGCTCATTTTCTTTTATATATCCATCATGTTATATAAATCCGAACATATAAATTTTAATGTTAGCATTTGCAAACATTAAAATAATAATTTAGATTTTAACAGATTCCCAAGTCTTAATCTATTTTTCATCGGCTATCTTATTCACGATAGGGTTTACGTAGCTCTCTGTATTGAATTTAGAAACAATTCAGTTTAATTTTGTAAAAATTTGACTATGACAAATTAAAATTTTTACCGAGCGTGCATCATATGCCTCTTTAATTACAGTAATTATTCGTACACAATTTATGAAAGTATTTCGTTGGCGATTAAATGAGTATCAGTATAAACTTTGAAACAGGGAAATGAGAGTCGGTCGCACCTAAATTTCATGTAACCTGTGATATACTTAGTCGAAAGAGGCGTTTAGATCTGGCGAGTTTGTTTGATACGTAGATGAGTCTTCTCTTTGTCTTGAAGTCTTTAAGAAACATTTTGTTATACGCACTAATGATATTTAATAATAGTTCTTTGACTAAACCACGGCTTAGCTTAATTTCTTCCACTTAAAACCCAAAACAGTACGTCAGAACAATTGGATTCAAATACCCAATCCTAGTACGTACGTTGTCGATAGAAAAGCGGGCAGTGTAACGATACACTTAATAATATCACATAAGAAGTGTTACCTACTACGCCACTTTAGCAGTAAATTGGGATGGGCTTATTTATTTTAGTGTAGGAAATAACTCGATACATATTTTATTATTATGGTATATATAATAAATTGTAAATAGCGAAAGATTGGGGTTTTGAATGCACGATGCAAATCAAATTTATATGTATTCCTAAATGAAAACCCAAAATTTAGCAAGATCTTAACAATACTAATTTTTTAGAAATTTTTATAATATGTACGTATATACTGCAACTTTAAAAACTTTAAACTACGTAAATCTTCTATTATAAACCCATTTGTTATACATTGTATACACTATATATTAAAATATAATAGATACTACCAAATTTATTTACTGTATTATATGTATGTAAACTCTAAATCCTAATCAACTCTAAAAAAAAAAGCCAAAAGGGTTTTTAAATTTTATATTAAAATATGTTTAAATTTTATTATGTATTATCTGATATTATCAATTTTAAAAGTATAAAATATTTTAAAAATATTCTGAACATCCTAAAACATTAAACAAGTATCAAATCAAAACAATTTTGTCAAAAATATAAAAATAAATTATTATTAGCAATTGTAAAACAAATCTATAAAAAAGAAGGCAGATATAAAGGTTTAAATTTTGATTAGTATAAGGTTTTGGGGTTCTGAACATTTTTATTTAATATATCTGACCTCCGTTACTTAGTCAATTCTTTGAGATATAGCAACTGTGATGTTGAATACCACTGGTGCGTTTTAGTAAGCTCGCTATAAAAACTTGTTACGTATAAAAATATTAATCTATTAATAATAATTAATATGTTTTATGTTTTTGATAAAGTTTTTAATATGTTTACTAAAATATATAAGTGACGAACAGTGAAAATCTGTAAATCATGCTTTTTGAAAATTACCTTTTAAATAAATAAAAATATTTTAAAATCATGTAACTTAGCAACTATTATTTTAATATCATTTGAATCACCTTGATGAGACGATTAGAATGACATTAAGATCTTAAGTCTTCGGTTTACTTTGTCATTTAAGATATTACTAAAGTAAATACTTAAAAAGCAGATTTGCAGGTTTCTCTGCCCGTCACTCATATATATTATCTCTAATATTTTCTAATTAACTGTTATGTAGCGTCTTTAGATGTTCTATGCCCCAAAAACCTACATGTAATCCGAATACTAACCCTAATATGCAATACTTATAAATCTAAAAAAAACAAAAATATTAAGCGTATTTTATTGGTTTTCATAACATTAAAATCAGTAGCTCGGCTTTCGTTAGAAAAAATTTGTTTACAATACTCATTCCGATAATTAATCCAGTTATTAAAATGTATAAAAGTTTTTAAATGCTTTCAAAATTGTCCTGATAGGGCTGTGAAAACCAGGAAATTGATTTTGTATGGCATAGATGATTTTTTATTCTAATCATTGAAAATAGTTCTTAACAAATATTGAATTGATAATTGTAAAAAATGACACAGTTGCCTTATTTATTTAACCTAATAAAATCAACATACGTATACTTTTTATTAATTACTGATTTTAAATCTTAACATAACTTTGAAACAAGCTAAAGAAAAAAAAACGCACCTCCAAAAAAAACTTTAAAATTTCTTAGGAAACATATTCAATTCGCATCAATCGCAGCAATTATTAAAATGTCTTTAAATTGCATAATACGAAGGTAATATAAGACAAATTTCTGGACACCCTGAGTGTATGTTATGAATCATATTCATTTTTCTGATTATTAACTAAAACTCATCGAAGGTAACAAAAATTTTGCAATGTGAGCCAATGTAAATTTTTGTTAATAAATTCAAATTCGTTAATCTATAATACAATTGTCTATCGCTATGGGTTATTGTAATTTTACGTCAATTCTAATCAAAATATTTGTTTCATGCTAAGCACAGGTTACATTAATTTAAAAGAGCTAAGCCATAAAACGAGTTATTATTTGAATATCAAATTGAGAGATTAGCATGAGTAGAGTGCAGCCCGAAATATATAACAACTTATCTGACAGGTATTTAATAATACTCGTTAGTAAGCTTTCAACAGATACAATCTCTAAACACATTTTAGAATATATATATTAATATTATAACAATTAATCATGTCAGGAAGAGAACATCGGGGAAATAGGGCATATGTCAAAATTATGCGTGAAATGAAGTCAATTATAGGGTGACCTATTAGACCATAGCGAGAAATTGTCTAATCTGCAAAGAATGAGCAGCTTAAGAATAATGAGCACCATCCTGCGTATGATTATCCCAGTAGTACATACATCTTTTGTGTAGGGTACATAAGGTGTACCAGTTTCATATTAATGAATAGCCGACAATGCGAAGCGGTTTGTGCATATTTCTTTGGTGAAACAATAACCAAACACCTCTATTACAATGACTTCTGGATCAAAGACACATTACAAATACATTAAAATAAATAGTGAAAGTTTATCATTATGTTAAGCAGTTCGACGCTTAGATCAAAATCAGGCAAGATTTTCTTTCTTAAGGCATAAATTAAGAATTACTGTTACATCTGTTTCAAAGAACTAAGAATAATTTTTAAGGAAAGTTATTAACAAATATACAAATATTGTTGACCAAAAAAAACCACCTAAATGTGCGTAAATGATATTATGTTATTACGTAGATTAGCTTAAAATTAACCCCCTTCCTCTCCAATTGGTCAATTCAGTTAATAGAAGCCATTTTGTTACCAAATATATCAGTTTTTCATAGGTCATCCTAATGTGGAGTAAATTAATGGCATAATGGCATGTCAGACACGCGGTTTAGAAGTTTGAAAGCGTTTCCATTTCTTGTCTTAGAATTTTTCATATGAAGCAATTAACGTGCATTACTTGATAATCAAAATGAAAGTTCCTATTGTGACTTCAAAATGGGTGAGTTCGAAAGTGGCACACGCTAACACTTTTTCGGTTTTCCGTGTCATGCTATGCGCCACAAACCTTGTATGTATATTTGATGATCTTTCCCTGCCTTTAAAAACTTGTTCTACATTTTCGTTTCTTTAACAAATCTTTCATCAACAATGAAAAAAAGCGCCGTTTCGACACAAAATTGGCTTGAGCAAATTGTTGAACAAAGTCATATAGATTTTCATGATTATGATAAATTTTCGGAAATTGAACCTATTGTTTCAGGACCTTTTGGGGAAAGTTTTCGTGCAGCTTGGAAATCTCATGGAATGACCATTATGTTAAAAAGATATAAAGGAAATCCTGGTACTGATGATAAATCTGCTATAGATAAATTTATTAGCGAGGTAATAATTTGTTTCCTGTCCGATAAATCTTTTTTAAGCATTAAAACGAATATCCCCCAATTTTGTTGAGGTTACAATGCAGGGTTGAATAAGTTATAATACGATCTCTATACTTTTAATTTTCTTCTAGTTGGAACTGTATAAAAAAGTTGATCATCATCTTAATATTTTGAAATTTTATGGAATTACTCAAGGTGCTTTTTGTCATTTCTAGATTAGTTTATCTATATGTTCGATTGATTTTTTAATACAATATCAAATTTATAACTCTTTATATAGATGTGTGCTCCAAAAAACATTTTTTGGTATTTGAACATGCAGATGGTGGCACTCTTCGCCGGTATCTTCAAAAAAAATCTTCTTCATTGTCGTGGAATGATAAATTAAACCTTGCTAAGCAGATAGCGAGTGGTATAGTTTGTCTGCATGATAATGATATAATTCTCGGAAATTTGGTAATTTATCTTCTAATCCAAAATAAGTTTTTTTTTTCCTATTACTAATTCTTTAACTTTCAGAACTCAAACAATATATTATTGAGAGATGGTGCGATAAAAATAACCGATTTTGGTTTATCCAAAAGTTCCTCACAAGTTACTAGACGTATTTCCGATGCCAAAGGTGATATGGTATATATAGAGCCGCAAAGTTTAAAGAATTCGCAATATAAACGAACTTCTAAATCGGATGTTTATAGCGTTGGAATATTACTTTGGGAAATTTCAAGTGGTAGGCCTCCGTTTTTATCATCATCATCATCCTCTTCATCATTGGCTCAGCTACAAATGGCTACTCGGATATCAAACGGTGAAAGAGAAGAGCCAATCAAAGGATCTCCGAAAGCTTATGTTGACATTTATCGACAATGTTGGAATGATGATCCTAAGAAACGTCCCACTATTCATGACGTATTGGCAAAACTTCAAAATGTTGAGGTGCCTGTTAAAAAGAGAAGTAACGAGAGTATTTCAAATAACACGAAACCAAGAACTCGAAGATCATCCTCCGAAGGCAAAAGTACATCATCTTCGAGCGTTGGTATTTCCAATGATTCACTAAATGCTATTACTGAAATTCAGACTACTGGAAAATCTAAAAAACTTGGAACAATAAACACTGAACTAAGTAATTCGGTTTTTAATGGAAGAAGACCATCACATTCAAGAAGTAATTCATTTCACGAGAGTATGTCAACTCCACCAACCCCAACATCTCCAAGCTCGAATGGAAGTAACAAGAAAATAATAGAAAATACAGATTCGGTATTCCTAAAGGAATTATTGAAATTTTTTGCTGAAATGTTAGAATTAAGTGGTGATTCTATTGTGATGATTTCTAATATCAAAGAATATTTGCACAATCGAATGAGAGAACATAAGTCAACTTTTAAAACTCTGAATCAACATAAAGATAATCCACAATTTGGACCAATCATAGGTTTTTTTTACGAAAACTCAATCGGTACTGTTCAAGATAAACAGGCTGCCTTCGCTTCTTATCAGAAAGCTGCAGATAATGGTGATCCAATAGGCCAGTATTTTCTTGGTAAATGCTATCAAAATGGAAACGGTGTGACAAAGAATGTATCTCGAGCAATGATGTACTATAAATTAGCTGCTGACAGTGGATATTCTCTAGCACAAACTAGGATTAATGGCTTGTCAAAACAGAGAAGGCCATCATCTGTTTTAAAAGTTAGTCCAAAATGATTTTTAGTGCGTTTAAAATGATTCTCTACAAAAAAAAAAAAAAAAAAAAAATCATCAAATTAGATCATTTCAATCTAGAAAAAAATTTCATTTGTTACCTTTGCGTTTATATTCCGTTTTCGTATCTTACATCTCGAGCTTTCCTTGTTATTAGATAGTGTAAAATATAGTTCTTACAAAAAAAGAAAAACTCATTAGTTGTAAATAAAGAATATTTCCGTAAATTGTAAAAACATTAAGAATTACTATTTTATTGTATTTATTGAGGACGAGAAATTTATATTTGTGCCTTTATCTTTAAAGTACGGGCACGTCTTTGACATTTGCCGCTAAAATTTATGTTCATTGATATTTACCGCTAAAAGTCTATACTCTATTAAAAATCGGTTACTCACTTCCAGAGGAAAAAAAAAGGCTTCTACAAATGTGTATTCATAGCCTACGCATTTCTCACGCCGAAAGCAGAGACAGCAACGCATAATGTAATACGCATTATGCACATTATGTATATGGATTGCATAGGCATTTAGGCGTTTCTAATCAAACAAATAAAATAAAAAAAATAAAGAATTTTAATAAGCATATTCTCCTTCCAATCTTATTTATAGTGAAATATTTATGTAAAATGATTTAAAAAAGAGTCATACATTTAGACATTGCTGATTGAAAAATATGTTCGACAGGCAATTTAGAATCTCACGAAGTCACAAGGTCACACTTTTTTGCAAAAACCTATAAGTGAAAATGTTTTGCACACAATTTTCGTAACATTTATTAGGTTTGCCCACTATAAATCATTATTAATTTATTGCGATAAAAGAAACCTACACAGAATTAAAGATTTAAAGAAATTTGCCTGCATGATTTTTAAAACAGGCCAACGACTAGAAGAACCCAATTTTATTTATCAATTTCTATCAATGCTAGGAACTGACTATACAAATCCAGAGTTCATTGGTTAGAATTTGTCATTATTATGTTGATATTTTGACCTTGCGCGTTTCAAATTCAGACCTTAACCTGATATAACACAGTTTTAAGCCCACACCATTCTAATTTCACGCCAAACATTCATAGCATTACTCTTACATTAATCCCAAGTCTATGAGAGGTAGATCGAGGTTAATAGTAATTCAGATCTGAATTTAATATATTCACTGGATATTATTATATACTTTTCTGGTATAAAACATTATCCTTTATTAGATTTATCAAACCTTTAATAAATTTTTTTAATTTTTTTTTTAACTTTTTAAAATTTTCAACGTCATTTTTGCCAGTTTCGTCAACCTTTTCCAGTTTCGCTCGATTTGTCAGCTTTTGCCCAATTTCATTACCTTTCCTTAGTTTCGTTATTTTTCGCCAGTTTTGTCATTTCATCATTTGAAATTTATATTTGTATTTTGTTAATACGAAACCTCTAGGTCTTGCCTTACAACTCTAAGTCAATAAATTGTTAAATCAAATACTTTTTACACAATTTAGATAAAAAAGGTAATTTATTATGTAAGTTTTGGATATGGAATTCCAAAAGTAAAACATAAGAATCTTTTTATCTTAAATAACTCAATAGACTTTAATTATTTAGTGTGAATAATTTCTTGATTTAAAGTTTTTAGTTACTACTATGATTTGTGATGATATTATTTAATTCATCATACTTAATTAAAATACGGCCAAATATATCTAATAATGTCATTTAGGCAAGTAACTTTAGTAATTACGTACTTTACTGTCCGAAGCGAGGACTTAACTGTATGAACAAAATCGAATTCGGAAAGCTCCAATAATCTATGACTGGCTTAACGATACTTAATTTGCTTCTGCCAATCATTGTGGCATAGTAAAAAATTTAAAATTCTTTATAATTCATTAATGTTAGAGTTAGAGTCTATAACGAAGTTAGAGATTAGGTAGTTAGATAGTAAAATCACTTTAGGAAAACTTTTTGTTAGGGCACTAAAAGCAGGGACGATGATTTTCTGTAATTCACAGAACATTACAGAATTTCTCTTAATTACAGCCAACTAAAGAAATTACACTTAGTCATCACTGAATATTACAGGATTTCAAAAATATGAAGTTATGCACACTCAAAATAATTATTAACCAATTAAGAAGGGGGCATTTATATAGTACAATAAACCATGGAACTGTATAACCGTACAATAAACCATGGATCGTGGTTCAATATCATTTTTAAAATATTTTGCATTTTTTAAAAACAATTATAATAATCTTAAAACTTGTTTTTTGAATAATTATTACTAATTTGATTATATATATTATAATTTTTGATTCTTTTATTTTTAAAGTTTGTTTTTTTTTTAAATATTAATGTGAGTACTTGTAATTCAGAATTTTATTGATAGTACATTCAGCTAATGGTTGCATTACAACCACAAGAGGCAACCATGGAAAGAGTGTACAACTAGCTACTTGTACAATTTTAGTTAATATCTAATTTAAGTAGTTCATCTAAAGGTTCTACACTAGTTACCATATCTAAAACTTGCTTGTAAGTTTTTTATTTAAACATTTTAGTTTCTATATCTATCACTTACTTACACCTATCAATGATCCTGATCGATACCAGTAAAAATATGTTATGATTACTAAGTCTTTAAAGCAGTTCACTTATATGAAGAATCTTTAATCTTATATTAAACTTTCTAGAATCTTCTGTATCTCATTCTTATAATTGATCCAGTTATATTATGATTGAAACTAACACTTACAGTTAGGACATATTATTAAACTACTATAATCTTGTAGAATTTACCTAATCTCAATACTTAGTTCACAATATATTCTTATTACTTTAATATTCAATTCAAGTTTTATCAAGTTTTTAGTTCAGATAATCTAAAAAAATAGATACAATCATATTTTTGGTTTATATATTCTTTGACATGTAATCTTTTTTTCTGTTATTTTTTTTAAGATTTTGACAGTCTGATTAGTTATAATAGTTCTTTTTTAAAGATCAGTATGTTATTAAATTTTTAAGTTTTAGTTCTATTTTCTAGATCTAGTCTTTATAGTAGTATTGTTAAAAGTTCAAGCTACCTCTCTACTCAAGTTTTTTAAGTAAACTTTTATCTTGCCAGTTTCTATGATTTATATGATCACAAAAACTTATTACAAATTTATACTATCTAATATTAGTTTGTGTTCTTTCATATATATACAATTATTATAAGAATATCATGTGATCTTCTAGTTATGTTAATATAACACAGATAACAGATATCTGATATTAACCAATAGTAAAAAATAGTTAACCATAATATAGAAAGAATTTTAAATTTTTATTGATATTAAGATTTAAACTTTAGATTTACTATTTAAGAGTTAACAACATAATCATTTTATTATATTATTATGTTTCTTTTTAAAGTTTATAATATTTATATATTTCATTAATAATGATAGTTTTTTTTATTTTTATTTAAACTAATGTTTATAATAACTATTATTTTTTATTATAACTTTAATTATACATTATATATAACTTATACAAGAATAAACATGCAACTAGTTATATATAAAACTTTTGGCTATTTATTTTAAATAGTTTACCTGAAGGTTCTATAATAATTGTTATGCTTATAATCTACTAGGAAATTATTTATTTAAATTCTCTAATTCTTATATTATATTAGACAAATAGTGCTTGGTTCTTATATGACTAAGTATTATCTAACTCAATATTTAGTATTCTATCTTATATATCTATTTATTATCTATTTTAGAAAATATTACCTAATTATAAAACCTTAAAAATTCTTTTGTTAACTAATCTACTTATTTTATAAATGATTAACAGAATTATGCTTTTACAAAGTTTATTTGAATTTTAGTATTAATTTTATAATATATAATTAATACTTTATTATATTTCTTCTTTGACTTCAAATTTTTTATTTAAATAAACTAGTAAGATTGTAATCTGTTTTTAGTATATTAAATTTGATCTAATATCTTTTTTCTTTAATTTAAATTCTAATAGTTAATTGATAATATTTTTTATTTAAAGGTTCTTAATTATTTGATTTCTTAATAAGTAATGTATTGAAAACTAAAATAGATTTAATTAAATTAATTTGTATATCCATTATATAATAAAAGAATAATATTATCTTAATGATTAATTTAAGTTTATTTTTAAAATATATAATCTAAAAAGTATTATCTATATAAGTTAATACAAATATGAAGTTAGGTTCTATAGCTTAGTTGTTAAGCTCTTATTTTCTTACAGATAAGGTCAATGGTTCAAATCTGACTGGAGGTAAAATACTCTATAACCAAAAATAAAGTCTATAATTGAATGTGAAACTTTGTAAAAGTCCAAGTGAAGGTACATATTTAATTTAAGGAATTTCTAAAAAGAAATCAGTATGACAGAGCACAGGCACTACTATAATAAGAAATATGAAGAATATCATCAATGTTTGTAGAAAAAATTGATCTTACCTAATATAAAATTACTTCTAACATCATAAATTCATATAGATGTAGTCATGGGATCTACTTCTATTTAGTAGAGTTTGCATCAAAAATAAAATAACTCTAAGGTCCATTATTAAAAAATTAAGTTAGTATTACAGAAAAAATTGAAAATCAGAAACTTTAAATAGGAAACTTATAAGTGAGTTTCAGATATGACAATTAGTAGGTAACCTATAGATGAAACCTTTAAATAGACAATAACTAAGTTGTATAAATGACTAATTATAATCTTATTGATATGCAAAATGTAATACTCTCTACAATATTTGTAGATTGTAAATCTTAATAAAAGATCATAAGCTATAGATGTCATTCTTTAAAATCCAAAAAAAAAAAGTTAATACAAATATAAATGTTTGTAAATTTATGATTAAGATAAAGAGAAAATAGAATATATAAAATATATCTATGAAAATAATTAGTTATTTTGCTAATAAAAGAATTATAGTAAATTTTTCAGAAGAGAACTGTAAGTATTTTTTTTTAATTCAATACTATCTTTAACAGTATAAAAGTTAGTAAAACCAAGATTAATTATAATACAATTATAATAATCAGTAGGGAAATTAATTAAAATATTAACAAGATATTAAAATATTTGTAATTACAATAAAATTTTTTTAAAAAAAATAGGATTGAAAGAATCATAAGCAAATAGTATAGTAATAACCATTTATCAATTTTTTTATAAGTTATTAGTTTACATATAATGCTTATACACAACTATAATTTATTGAATTACAACTTCATTTAACATAGCATAAAAATGAAAATTTAATTACATATAATTAAAATATCTTTATTTGTTTAATTAATCTTTACATATAATTAAAGTATCTTTATTTGTTTAATTAATCTTTACATATAATTAAAATATCTTTATTTGTTTATTTATATTGTCTAGAGTTAACGGAGACACAATTTCCATGCAAAATGGTCCTTTTTGATGCATGTTTAATAAAAACACTGAATTTTTGCCGATCAACATTTCGACAAAATTTTGAAGTTACATTTTGATATTTTTAGTAAAAAAAAAACATCAAAAACGACCATTTTGCATGAAATTGTGTCCTCCGTTATGAGCACACTAAAATAAACCCAACAAATATAATTTTGTTTGTGCAGGTTGGCTTATTGCAATTTAAATTTTATACGTATGTTTTTCCTATTTACGCTAGCGCCAATTATAATCAACACTGTTTATAATTAGACTTGCATGAAACACCCTAATCGCGCAGCTACCTTAATTAAAAATATGTTGATCAAAAGAATCTAGGCTTTGGTTGGCACTAGCGTTGCCAACAAAATTACGTAATATTAATTATCACAAGGAAATAACTACTGATACATAGTAATTTTTTTTTAATTCACGCAGTAAATATATGTTATAGTACGTGATGATTAATCATACGTAATTTTGTTGGCAACGCTACAGCCACAAATGAGTGATGTGTTAAAATTATTTTTTTATACTCATTTTGCATAATTCCCTATTTTTGTAATCCTAATAAGATAATTAAATCAAAAAATTTTTTTTATGAAACTTAATCCTAGACACATGAAAGCACGAATGTTTCCCGCAACAATTTGCTCATTTTCATATTTTTTGAGAATAAAATTCACTGCTAAAGAATATTGAACGATAAAGCGATATTTATGCTACCAAAATAATTGTTTTTTGTTTTCTTGAAAAGTGAGTTTGATGATATGAGCAACACTGGCCTGATGTTCTTGTTCCAACCAATTCAGCAACATGTTTCCATTTTTTCCCAAATTTAAGAAATGCTTCGTTAAAAGCTTTAATTTCTTCCGTTGTCCATCTTCCTTTGTTAACCTTAGGATTAATACTTGAACATTGTTTATAATGCATCTTAATATCATAAACGCTTCTATTGGAAAAATGTTCTGATATAATTTTCCAATTTTCGCCATGCTTTGCAATTAAATCTTGGAGCATCTGGTTTTCATCCTTTGTCCACTCTTTTCTTATAAGGATGTAATAACGACTATAAATATCATTTCGAGCACGATTCATATGTTTTCCAATTAATGTCCATTTAACACCATATTGGTTGACTAGTTTAAGAAGTAATTTATCTTCTTCAGGAGTCCATTTGCCTCGATTTCTATATAATATATCTATCCAATGATTTTTAACTTGATGTCGGTCTCTGTGTACAAATAATTTAGATATTTGTGCCCATTTCCCAACACCATACTTAGCGACTCCATCAGCTAGTATTTTATTTTCCTCAGGTGTCCATGGATTATGGTATGATGGTCTTTGTTTGGCATAATACATTCTTTCCCACTTTCCTCTTAAACTACCAGGATTTCTATGTGGCTTAAAATATTGTTCCCAAATAGTTTTCCAATTGGTACCATGTTCAACAACTGCATCAAGTAATTTTCCAACTTCATTTTCGTTCCAACTAGAATTCAGCCTTTTTCTACTCTCCATTAACCTATTTATTGTAAGAGAATTATTTCTTTCATTTTGATTAATATTATTAGAAACTTCAACGTAAGTTCGTCGAATTTGGAAAGTGTTTGGGAAGAATTTTGTATCCAATAATTTGTAACGACATGAATTAGGCTTAAAAATATAGGAGAAAGCAATAATTTTTCGTAGCATGTTAAAAATTTGATTTAAAAGGAGAAAATTTTATTTTTGTAAGACTATTGTCGATCTTGCAGATTTTAATGGATTTGCAATGATCTGTGTAACATTTATTTTAAGAATTTTCATTACCAAAAAATTTTGCTATTAATTAATATTCGAAGGCGTAACAACACAAAAATTTCCTGAAAACACTTTGTTCATGCACAGAAGATAATTTTATAGAAGTTACCCCGTTTTTTTTGGATTATCATTGATTTTGTTTTTTTTTTCGTTGTTTTTTTTTTGTCCTGAAACGATCCGCACGCAAGATAGCGATAGGACGCTTACTACAATACCGTATATACATTTGATTTGATTTTTTTTTAATAGCCCTTGGCAGTGCTGGCATGGGATGCCGATGTTATTACATTTGATTTTTTCATCCTGATCTTCTTAGACAAATTCAAGGTTTTATATGTGGAATGTCTTATGTATACAATAATCTATCAGATGAAATCACTTAATTAAAATTCGTAGGCTGCAATAAACTAATTGAGTTTAAAAGGATAAAAATATGATGCTCATTCATTGTATAATATGTAAAAATTAATAATCCTAGCGGAATGTATCAAATATTGTCGTTATTATTCAGGAATTTGAAAAGAAATAAACAAGCATAAATGCATTTTTGAAATTATCTGAGGCTGGCAATCCTACAAAAATTCTTAAAAACTATAGTTTACCAAGGGGACTTAATTGAGCATAAACCACGAGACCACTTAATTGATAATCGCATCAGATTAGTGTAGGTTGGGTTGGAACCATAAATTCAGGTTAAATCGGGTTAAATAGTAATTAAGGAAATTTTGGAAGGTAGCGATTTACATATGACGATAATAATTTCTAGCACATCAAAGTAATACGTATACTAATTCGGTTATGATAGGCAGAAGTTTGTCTGATTGGCTAATAAATTCAATTTAATTTTACATTATTTATACAGTTTAGAGTACTTTTTTTAAAAAAACGAAAACTAATCATAATGCAGTAATTAAATAAAAAAAATCTGATAAAATCAACTTATAACTAAGCCAATTAGATCTTATTGTGACTATCGAGTCCTACAGCTCTAATGAAACCTTTCATATATAGATTTTTTTTACTTTATTATGATTGGTTTTTGTTTTTTTAAAAAGGACTCCAAACTGTATAAATAATGTAAATTTTTTAAGAACTTCTGCCGAACGACCCTAGTGGTTATGTGATTCGAATTTGATTATTGGCAACTTTGACTACAAATCAAAAAATGTCTGTGTACTTGTAAAATTTATTATCATTAACATATAATGACGAATAAAAAAAAATTCTTCTACCATCGTTACTGTTGTGCCGTTATTGCTTAAAATTTTTATGGATTTTGCTTATAGTTTTATTCTACTTTATATTTA
The DNA here is from genome assembly GCA_910591915.1 of Cetraspora pellucida. Classification (NCBI taxonomy): domain Eukaryota; kingdom Fungi; phylum Glomeromycota; class Glomeromycetes; order Diversisporales; family Gigasporaceae; genus Cetraspora; species Cetraspora pellucida. The sequence continues at coordinate 29,442 of CAJVQA010000235.1, forward strand.
TTTGAATTTTTTTTCTTTAATTATTAGCACATTTAAATCAACAAAAAATTTTTTTATAAGGATACTCGTTCTTTTACTATGTCAGTTCAACAACCCAAATCCTGCACAGAATGTCATACTATTCAAAATAATGAAGATTTTTGAATGAAAAAGGAATTAAAGTAAAAAAATATTTCAATGTTGGAACAAAATTAAATTATCATGTTCAAAGAATAATTAAGAATAACCTGACACGAAAATTATAAAATTTTATCTTGCAAAAAAATTATCTACAGTTCAAATATTTTTAGAGCGATAGTAATAATGAAATAAATATAACAATTTATTTTAACATCTCGAATATTTTTTGGTAATTTAAATAAATTATCATCTATAATAACCGTTGAATGAAGCACATCTTTTGAAATTATTAGTTTATTGGTCGAACATAGAGATAAAAAACAAATGCTGTAAAAAAAATCGAATTTGCCTATAAATATAACCAAAAGAAAATGTATAAACAATAAAATTTTTAAGCGATTCATGTTATTCATTAAAAAATTCTTTTGAAAAACTTAGAGACCATTAATTGATAACAATTAATCACATAATAACATGTACCTGGCAGATATGTCCGGCTACCATTTTTTTTTGCGAGCGACGCTAGGGTCGTTGTTATGATCGATTTTCCCCAGCATCTCAGACAAAATTCTTTAAATTCGTTTAGGTTAGGGTTAGAGCCTATATTGAGGTGGTTATAATAATAAAATAGTTCAAGGAAAAAAAACTTTTTGTTAAGGCGTATAAGTTGCAGATTTTGCGATTTTTGTATTTTTCCGATCGCGTAACGTTACACTAAATTAAGATTCATTATAGTAATTTTGTTGGCGATCGGCACTAATCACGTGTTAATCATTATCTAGAATTTAATTACAAATGGCAAAAAGAATACGTCAAGCCCAATTTACTCTACTAGAAATAGGTGTTTTGGATAATGATACCTGACGAATGACGAAACCTTTCATCACTGATAAATGACGAATCCCATGAAGAACTCATGACGAAAGACGAAACTCACAATGAAACTCATGGCAAGTAATAAGATATACATAGCATTGGATACAATCACGATTTAGAACATTATATACGTATTACATTAATTCAATAAGTTTTTGGCTTCCTCACATAAAAGTCTTCCCCTGATTATCAGACCAATGTCTATACAAAAGACTCCGAGTCTATTAAAGGTTTTAAAATTGGTAGAATATACAAAACCCGGGTCATATATATGCAATTTTACGGTAAATGAAGTTACTATATAATTTTTGACTAATGTTGTTAGTCGAAATTGTTTTTGCTAATGTCAACATTTTCCTAAATTAATTTTGTCAAAATGTCTAATTTAATTTTATAAAATGTCTATAAATAAATGTTTAAATTAAATTAAATTTACTTTTAATAATAATTTTTACAAAAACAATGTCAAGATTGTCTAAATTCAATTTGTTTAAATGTCCGACTAACAACACTAATTTTGACTAGTTAAATTTGTCTAAGTGTTACTGACAACACTAATTAAGATTAGATGTAAACAAAATGTTTCTTTCAAAATAAAAAGTTATATGTAAATTTAAAAAAATGGTGATCTTGAAATTCGATTGGCCAAAATTACAGAAACAATGGGTGGCGCATTACATCAGCTTATGATCAGTAAAAAAGTGTAAAAAGTTTATCACAGTTACACGAAGAAACTTAACATAATTTATGTGTATACATTATTAATCATTACGTATCAATATATCGCATCATTATCATTATCAACATATAAAAAAAAAATCATCTTTCGCTATTATTAACCGTGTAACCGTGATATACTTTTACACGTACAATTTGTTTTTTTCGGTTGATCACTGTTTACTATTAATACAAATGACCTAGTCAGCAAAAGTAATCTAATCAACACAAGTAACCTATCGACGGCACAAGTAATAAATTTAATTGAAGCAATCTAATCGACACAAGTGGTTTAATTAATACAACGAACATACTTTATACTTTTCATGGCATCAAAAATACTCATGTCTGATGTGCCCGAATTATTGGATAATATTCTAAATAATCTAGATGACGAAAGTCACACTTTATATTCATGTGCGCTTGTAAGCCACTTTTGGAGCAAGATAGCTATTCCTATTCTTTGGAGTGATCCATTTTCGATAACTTTTAATTCATCAATTATATATAGATACTTTTCATCTCTCAATGAGCGTGATAGATTTATATTAAACACATGTGGAATAGTCATTGATGTTCCTAATACACTATTTCATTACGCAAGCTTTTTAAAGGTCTTGAATTTATCTTCTATGAGTATTCTAATTGAAACTTGGATCGAACAATTGAATATGAATCTGCAAAAGGATTTCAATACAGTAAAATATTACGTGGCTAATTTGTTACTGAAACTTTTTATCGAGGGAGGTGCTACATTGTTTGAATTTTATTTACATATGTCCGATGATGAAAATGCAGATGAATCCTTTGATATTAATCCGGAGATATTTTTCTCATTAGGACGAAATGAGAGCTTTTTCTCTCAGCTTAAACAGTTATCTATCTCTATAAAAATCTCTCCATGTCCTCAAAAAGCTATCATATTATTAAAAATTCTAGGTGGTAGTGCAAAACAAATTAATACATTAAGCCTCAGAGATGATGATGATAACGAACAATTAATTCACACGCTCACTTTTATCATTAAGTCTCAAAAACAGCTTAGGTGTCTCAAATTGTCCAGTAGTTATGGATATATTATTTCTTCCCTGAAATCTCAACAAATTTCATTAAGAGAAATTATATTGAATGATTGTGATTTTTCTGGTACAGAATTTAACAAGCTAAAGAATTTAAAAAATTTAGAAGTTATTCGTGTATATGATAGTATGGATACAGATATATTGTTGAATATATTAGATAACAGTCTTCATAAAATAAACACTTTAGAAATACATGCTTATTCGATTAATGCATCGAATATGTTACAAATGGTGCGAAGGTCTGGCTCGTTATTACAACGATTAAGGTTACAACATGAAATTTATTCATCACAATTATTATTAGACACACTTATATCATCCTGTCCAAATATTACTTATCTTAATTTTGCTAGAATTAAGCTTTCTGCTCAACTCCTGAATCTTATTGGGTGTTTACAAAAACTCCAATTTCTCACTTTGCTTTGGATTCATAATGGATCAAAAGAAGAAATGAAAACATACATTATGAAGTTTGCTAAAATATTACCAGCATCATTACATTATCTTGATTTATATGATCCAAACTTATATGCTGATGCTTTTCTTAATCATTGCAATGCTCCTTTAAAAAAGCTATTATTGAAAATTAATTATGAAAACAAAAAATTAATGGATGCATTAATTGGATTTTGCATAAGAAAGAAGACTTTGAATGAGGTGTATATGTTGTACGTTGCTTTACGATTCCTCTGAGTTTGAAATTAACATATGTTATTTTAAAATTTATACCGATTGAAATGTAACATATGTCAATTTTACTGAGTTCAAATTTAACTATACAATGCTTTATTAAATTATGTAAAAAAAAATTAAAGATTTTTTACTGCGCTTAGATTTAATCATACGATACAATACGTAATAAAGTTTTTATATGATACGTAATAAAGTTTTTATATAATATGTAATAAAGTTTTATATGATACGTAATAAAGTTTTATATGATACATAATAAAGTTTTATATGATATGTAATAAAGTTTCTTTCAAAATAAATATGCTTTAAATAAAAAATGTTTCAATAATTTTTATTATTTTTTCCCTTTTTACATCGATATGGTTTCCAATAATTCAACAGTTTTTTCATTTTTATCACCTGAAGCATTTGAACAAATTGTTAACAATTATATGAATAATCAAAAGAATGAAAGACGTATAATGAATTGTTTAAAATACAACCATTGTGTAGTACTTTTATGAAATCCTACAAGTACTCATGAAAATGCAAATTTTAAATACTGGGTTCTTCATACATTTAAACTAATCAAAGTTGAAGCCATTGAAAAACTTAATATCATATCAGAAAATCATAATCGTGGTATACAAGTCTGCCCTATTGAAGACTTTTATGTTATAATTTGTCAGACCCATCAGGATATTGAACATGGTGGGCAGAAAAAAACATAGTTGAGGGTAAAATCTTAATTATATCATTTATTAAAACCTTTTTATAGATTAAGTAATATATACTTACATATGTATAAATAAATTCATCAAAGATACTGTTTTATCCTTCAAACAATTGTAGAAAATGTCATAAAGCAGTGTAATATATGTGTTACATGATGTGTAACAAAATGCATACCTGCTATGAAGTCTATTATTGCAGAGAAGTTTCTTGCTTATGTTCAAGTAAGATTCTATATTTATTTTATATATTAATTTGTATATATCAATAGAAGTAATTTTATTTAAAATTAATATTATTGTTATGTAAATTGATACCATAAATATGAATTTAAATATATCATACATATCTGTGATCACTTCACAAGATTTTCAGCTGTGGAACCTGCAACATCAAAATTTGCTGAAGAAGCAGCTAGTTTTCTTCTACAATTTTGTTTAATATATGGTTCACCATTAATTCTACACTCAGATAATAGAGGAGCATTTGTAAGGGATATTGTAACTAAAACAATAAAACTTTGGCCATCTGATAAAATTATACATGAAAGGCCTAGATACCCTCAGTGCCAAGGTTCAGTTGAGAAAGCTAATGATATCCTATAAACAAAACTTGGATCTTGGATAGAAGAAACTAAATGCAAAAATTGGAGTACTGGATTGTCATTTATAATCTGTAATATTTTTATAATTTGCTTATTTATTTGTTTATTCACAATAGCAATTATGGGACATTATATAATATATTTAAATAAATTTTAAATTGATTTATATGTATAAATTTTTAATTTAAAAACAATTAATACTGCAAAGGCAATGAACAACCAAGAATGTAAAGCAACGAAACCAACATCATACCAACTTGTATTTGGACAGCAACCTCAGGCAGATTTACAAATGATCTCAATGCTTTATCAACAAAATATTATTCATAAAAAAGATATTCCATTAGAAAATCAATCAACATTATTTAATCAAACATATTTAAATAGCAATAATGATAATCAATTAATTAATAATTGTATGTACAGTAAGGATATACTTATATTCAGCAAAATTAGACCCTCTGAATAGGTTTAGAACTACTAAAGTTATAGAATCTTTATATAATAACTACAAAATTCTCTAGTATATAAAATTTTTTAATTTTAATAATTTATTTAACTTATTTATAGAAAATAATACAGAAGTAATTACAATTGAGGATAGTAATAGTGATCTTAAATCTAATAATAACAGTATGAATGAAAGTAAAATGATTATATCATGAGATAACAGTATTATTGACAATGAATTTATTGCGCTACAAAGATACTCTGAAATAAAAAAGAAAAATGGCATGAATCAGATTCTAATATAAATAATAATGCAAATACAATTTAATTTTTTGATTATTTATTATTATAATAAAATATTTTATTAATTTATTTATTTATTGTTATATTTATTTTAATAGCATTCATTACATTGGTATGATTCTATAAATTTAGAAAATGTAAATTTCTATTATGATATATTATCAGATAAAACATTTCAAAAAAACTATAAATTATTTGAAATTTATCTCAAGCAGATACAATTAGTAAAGATTTAACTCAAGGAAGTTCTAATATATTATTAGAAGAATCATCTCAAGTGAGCTGCTCTTATACATTAATTGAAGATTCAGACCAAGAAAGTTTTATGTCAATTAATAGTCAGTTTCATGCAAGCTTTGATAACCACAAACAACTACATGATTCAGCAATACAGCAAGTTAAAAAAAATTGTCAATTTATTTGTAATATTATGAAAAAATGTCATAAAACCAAATGCATATTAACTTTAAATCCAGGTAATATTGTTAAATTATTTAAAATAATATTAAACAGTTTGTTTATTGGTAATTGTCATGCCTTTTTATTATACCATTTATCACATTATATATTAAAATAATATAATAAAAGGATGCAACAATTACTGATAAATAAATTGTTTAATATACTGAAATTCATAGTAATAATATTATGAAACATTAAAAACTAAAATGTATAATTTTTGAATTTAGGTGATCTTGTAAAAATTTGGGTTCCAGATATTGACAAGCTAAAACTGGATAGTTGTTTATTGCCTTGCAAAGTTATCCAAAAAAGACCTAATAGTGATTCCTATTAAGTTGGATGCGAGTTTGGGATCTTGGACACATGGTATTCAACAAACGAATTGGAACCATTGGGTATAAATGAATATTCAGCACTTGACATTATTCCACTTGGTACTTTTATCTCTTTACGAAATGCTGCAGCTCAACAAAACTTAACATGTCCAATAAAAATGACAAACAATAATAAAGACAATTCATTTATTCAAGACCAAACAATCATATAAGTAAAACAAAAGAAATTAAAAAAAAATGACAGTTGTTATTGTAGCAAAACAAACTGCAAAACTAAAAGTTGTTCATGCTGTAAAAACAATGCACTTTGTACTAGGCACTGTGGTTGTGTATTGAGAGGTGAATGTAATAATTATTAGTTGAAGTAATTATGATCTTTAATAATATGTAATTTATTTGTTTCAAGTATTTACATAAGGTTACATAATTTATTTGTTCGAAAATTTGTGTAATTCATTTTTTTCGTAATCTTTTTAATTTATTATGTTATTGGTATCGTTCTACTGATTGTAATATGATATATGTTATATTGCAATTTTAAAATAACATATGTCATTTTGAAAATAATATGGATTGTAAAGTAACATATAACATATACAGTATTAATAAAATTTATTTGAAAAAATATCTAATTTAAAATTTTACTGTTTGTATAAATTTATATATTTTTTGTTTATTAAACTCTTTAATCCAAACTTGGATGTCTTAAACCATGTTTTAGCTACTTTTGTTCTTATTTTCTGAACCAAATTTATATGAAAAGAAAATGCAGTTTTTACTATTTTTTCTCAATAAATCAGGACAAATTTAATTCTTAGATCAAATATCATTACTGGACATATTATAATGTAAGCATTTTTATAGTGATATAATTGATAAATTTCTTGTATCGATACCTTTTTGAAAATTGATAAAAGTAATTTCTCCAAAAATTTTGATCCAAAAACTGGTATCCCAACTTCGATTTGATTAATATTTCTTTTTGAAGTATTCTGAAAGAGCATTTCTTCCAAAATAATAATAAGAAACAAAATTTTTTATTAAAATATTATTAAGTTTTAACAAAATTACATAAATCATGAAACTCAAAAGTAGTGGTCTAATTATTTAATTTTCAATATTAGCTAAATTATTTTGAAGATTATAATCATCTGAAAAATAAAATGTAGCATTTTCTAAAACATTTTGAATGTTTTTATCAGTAATTGAAGGATGTTTCATTTTCAGAATTTCGGTTTAATATTCTTGAACCAATTTTGATTTCTTTTCTATCCATTCAGATTGTAAACTTTTTGGTAATATGTTATATTCTGAAAGAGCAGTATCGATGTCTTTATGTAAAAAAAATAACAAATGAGTTGAATGTTCACTGTGACAAATAGAAGGGTGCATATAATACCCCACTAGCTGATAACAATCAACTGAATGAATTGCTATAACCAAATTCTTTATTTGGTAATTTTTCTCAAGATCATTAAAAAATTTTTCTTTGAGTTCTTTGTGACTAAAAATTTTATTAATTAAATAATGAAAAAAGAAATTAAATTAAATTTTAAATATGAAAAAAAGAAATTAAATTAAATTTTATATCATATCTAATAAAAGCTGAAACAATACATTGTCTACAAATTTTGATTCTTAATTCAAAGATTTTCACTGGATTATTAAAAAATTTACTACAATATTGGCATGTTTTATACATATTGTTTAAAAAATATAATTCTGCTTTTGTCAAATAATTTGAGAAATTGCAATTATAATATGTTCACCAAAAATTTTGATTATTATAAATGTGAGATATTATCAATTGGTAAGTATTTTTGTCTGCAAGTAAAACTATGAATATGTCTTTTAGATTTAAATGAAAAGCAATTTTAATTAAAATTTCTTCAATCTCAAAGCCTTTCCATTTTTCTTTTTCAACAATGATCTCCATCTCGATAAATTCAGTAATTTTTAAGAGCCTGGCTTCAACAGTATCTTTCATCAAATAAAAAAATCTTAGTATTATATTTTCTAAATAATTATATTCTCCATAATATAAACAACTATTGTTACTTATTGGAATCTTGCTCATATTTTTGTCTATATTCTTCAAGTATTTTTCTAATCCTTCTGTTTAAATTTATCATGTCTTGATTCTTAACTTGAATTTGTTTGCCATTTTCATTTTCATCAGTAATTTGTATTAAACCGAAATTGTCGCAAAGAATGCTTAATATATTATGCAATTTACTATTTTCTTGTCTCAATTTTCTGTTTTCTTCTTTTAAAGTATCAACTTCTCTTTTAATTCTTTGACCAGAGGCCTTAATTTATTGATTTCAGTTTAAAGTTTTTGAATTTCAAAAATACAAGAATTATATTCTCATTTAGTCATATCATTCTGTTTAAGTTTAGGATTAAGAAGTTTCACAGTTTCTTCTAAATATTGGATTGTAAATTGTGCAATATCATATTGTCCTGAATGAAGTTTATAAGAATATTTTTTGAGCTTATTTTCATGAGTCATTTTAGTTACAATTTAATGTTTAAGGTTATGTTTTAAATACCTGGATAGTATATGAATAGACCATATGACCTTGTAATTATCACTACAAATATATGCTCTTTTATAAAGCATATATATTTATTTTTATATATTCAGAAACCAGAAAATGTTATTGCTATATATTATTTATGTAAATTACATATTTTACATTAAAACTCACAGAGTAAAAATTAGTGATCTTAAAATATATAAATTTATTATATGCTAGCCACATATAAATTATATTGTAAAATTCAAAAGTGCATCAATACAATGATGCATGTAAGCCTGTTTTTTCCTTATTTAAATATGCATTTTAATATTGGTATGTATTTTATATTCAAAGAGATATATACATGGCAATTTTTTATACTGCTGAATTACATTAAGAACAGTTTAAAAACTGGATAATCACTAGGCAATTGCCTATGACTAGTGCTCCTAGGTCTGGTTCGGGTCTGGTCTGGTCTGGGTCTGGTCCGGCTTCGAACCAGATTCAGACTTTAAATTTTATTAATTTCAAACTTCAGAGCAGACTCAAACTCAATTATAATTTCAGTCCAGGTCTGGTCCGAAGTTTGCAGACTAGTCTGAGTTCAAATATGTTTATATGTAATTTTTGGTGCTGAATAAGATTACTTAGTGCATGAAGTTAGAACTAATTAGCAAAATTTTG
>CAJVQA010000236.1:0-38992 GCA_910591915.1 Cetraspora pellucida
AAAAGATAAAGAAGAATTACCATTAGAAGTTGAAGAATGAGTATTAAAGAATAAATCAGGTGGAATAGAAGTAGAATTAAAGGAGTTAGATCTAAGAGGAAGATTATAGAATATAGAAAGAAGATAAGGGGTCATAACAATATGATCTAATAAAAGAATATTATTAGGGAGATATATGTGGGTTTCATTATAAGATAAATTAACAGAGAATGTGATACTAGATACAGTTTTGTTATTGCTATATTTGTCGATATGTTGAATTATAGTTTGAATAGTTTGATCATGAGGAAGAAGTGGTAAATAGTAATAAAGAAGAAATTTGTTAAAACATGTATGAAAATTATAGAGGATTAAAGATATTGTAAATGATCTTTTAAAATTGTCTTCTACAGAGTCGATCACTGTATGCTCGGCTCTTACAGCTGTGCAAGGTATCATAGTTTGCCTTGTACATTGGGTTTGACTGTCATTATTCTGGCCTTCTACATAAATAGGCTTGTCTACCTGCCTACTTATTTCATTTTTTTTATTAATTATAGTGGTTGTTTCTTTTAATAAAGTGGTGGTTGCTTCAATGTTAGTTGTAGAAGACAAAAAATTTAAAAAGAAGATTGTAAGAAGAGAGAATCAAAGATGGAGACTGGTTAGAAGTCAAGGTTGAATTTTTTTGCTAAAAATTTCTTAGCTATAGAATAAGCAGTATCATTGAAATATTTAACAATTTGTAAGTAGGTAGATTTTTGATTTTTGATAATGTCAAAATAGGTAATTATTTGGCAAAAAATTTAGTATCAATAATATTTTTTGTTAATAAGTTAATTGCCTCTTTCTTGGAAAGAGACTATATGTTGTGATTTTTTGCTGCAGTTTAGTAATATAGTGAAAGGTAGCAGTAAAAGTAGTAATTGCAACGTTTAAGATTAGTTTTAACTTTGTTTTGTTTACAAACAAATTTTTCAGCTTGATCAGCCAACTTGTTCAAGGCTTTGGTATGAATAGGTTGGTCAAGTAAGGCAGCATGTTCTTTGTTTTTATGAAATAGTGTAGTATTGAAAATAGGATAATCTATGTTTCATTCTCTTTAAATGGGAATGATAAATGAGATTTGGTGAGTATATTATTGAAGAGTTTAGTGCTGTCATGAAATTTTTTGTTATTGAGATATTGACATGATTTGTTGTCACAAGTGAGACAATAGAAATTTGCAATACAAGATGTTTTCTCATATCACTTATGAAGTGAATTAGGTTTTTGGAATATATAAGATTCAGGAGATGCTTAAAGAGTTGGAGAATAAAGTGCTAATGGAATTGAATTTGGAGAGAAGTTTTAACTTTTTCTTTGTCAATAGTAGAGGAAAATTGTCAACTATAAGGAGGATAATAGGTTTCAAACCAAAAATTGAAATGATCAAGAGAGTTCTTTAGAGAGGGAATGCAGAATCTTTCAAAAAACAGTGTTTTTGGAACATTGAAAAAGAGCTTGATGTTAAATCTAGTATCTGATTGAATGGTAAGATATTTTTGGTCAAGGTTAGTAGTTTGAGTAAAAGATTCAATTTTGAATCTTTTAGATCTAAGCTTTAAATCTTTAGCAAATTTTTGGTAATCAATTGATTGATAATTATTAAATAGAAAAAGATGGAGTCATGCAAGATTAAGGCAGAGTTGAAGATGATTGTAAGCAGTATATGGGAGAATGATAACTAGTGAGACAAAGATTTCAAGATAATTGAGTTTTGTGAAAAGGATAGTTGTAAATTTAAACAATAAGTTTTTAAGAGTAGATTTAAGTAAATTAAATAGAATAGTAACAGTTTTGTAAATAAGATCAGTTAAGAATTTTGGTTATTGTCTAGCTATGATATGAATAATATAATAGAATGAGGACTTGAGTGCAGGTTGAGTAGAGGTAGCTGGTTTAATTTCTTTACCAGGATAAAAATTATAGAGAAATTTTTTAAGAAAGATAAAGAGTTGAAGAGAGAATGTAGTTTATAGTTTTTTGTTAGATTGCATTTCTTTAATAATTGGAAAATTTGTAAGCCAGTCATATGTGGGGTTGGATTTTGGTTTAGTTATACTAGAGTAAGTTTGGAGAAGAGGTTTGTTTGAGATACTGTCAGGTTAATTAGTATTACTAGAGTTGTTAAGATTTAAGTTAAAGTTATCAATGATGTTAGTAATAGGAGGTTGGTTAAAAATAGAATTAGTATGGGTAGTTGTAGCAAAGAAAGAGTCAATAAGGTTAGAAGTAATAGAGAAAGTTTGGTTAGAAAAATTGGTGTTGGAATTAGTGGTTTGGTTAGATTTCATTAAGATATTTTGAAAAGTTTGGGTAAGATTTTTCTTGGTTTGAGATGAACTAACTTCATGTTAAGATAAAGCAGTTATACAGATAAGATGATAAATTTCGTTATTTTTAGTAATATATTTTTTGATAGAATAATGATGCTTATTTCTCTTGATACAACCAATTGGAACAGAGCATTTTGGATAGGTATAGTAGTGTATGTCAGGTGTAGGAGATGAAGAAACACTGTTAGTAGAAGAAGAAATATTAGATATAAGATCTTGACTTGTTTTGTTGAGTTTTTTGAAGTTACTATTAATATGAGTGATAGTAAAGTCAGTAGCTTGAATGTGGTTAGTATTGGTAGGTAAGATAAATTTGATATGATATTTGCTACAAAGACAAGTAATCACAGAGGTAGAGGAAGAAGTTTGAAAAAAATATATAATCTTATATGATCTAAGATTTTTTGTTAAGCAGGAAGTTAGTTGGATTTTAAGAGGAATTGGATGAGTCTTGTTACCTTGTTCTTTTTTATAAAGAGTGATTTCAAAACTATTAGAGAAGTTTTGGTAGAAGTAATCAAGGTCTGCAGTATCAGGCTCTTGATAAGTTAATGTAGGTATTTTGCAATATTTGCAGATTAGGTAGGAATAAAGAAAAAGAGAATTAAGACTTTGAGAATTTTGTTAAATAACAAATATGATTGTAAGTATTAATTTTGCAAGAGTGGTAAATAAAAACAAGGGTTGTATTGTGGAAATGTCATTGAGGTAGTACTAGTATGTAACTAGAATAGTTAGGGTCGCTACTGTGACTCAGATACTGAACACAACTGTAATTTGTAATACAAATTACTGTATAATGTAAATAGGAACCAAATATAGTAATAATAGATTGTATTGAATAAATATCTATAAATAGGTTGGTTACAGATATTGATGTAAATTAATAAGATATAAATTTGAAAATGATTGTATGGTTATACAAAAAACATGTAAGGGAAAAAAGGAATAAAATAAGAACAAAAAGTAGAAAAAGAGTTTTGCAAGATAGTAAATATTAAATTTAGTTGTAGTTTGACCAATATTAGGTCAAAAATCTTTATTTATAACTTGTTTTAATCAGGTAACTGTATACTACAACTTTAATTAAGGGTATAGAACAGGTTAAGACAATGAAAACTGCAAGATGATTAAAAGTTATAAACTGGAGACCAAAGGCCATCAGTACAGTTTTCTCGATGAGTTTAAATTATTAAAACTTAATATTTGCAGAATATATGTAAAATGATGAGCTGAACAAGTTTACTTAAGAGCCTAGGACAGATTGTCTTAGTTAATTTTTGTGCAATAGACTTGCAGAAAGAGTTTTTTTTATATTCTTAGAGTTGTAATAGTTAAATAATTAACAAGATAGATAATTAGAAGGTTTAAATAAATAATCTTTTAATAGATTGTAAGTATAATATTTAATATAGAATTCTAAAATGAACTACTTAAATAAGCAACCAAAAATTACATATATGACTAACTATACTTTTATTTTTGTAAAAATAACTGTAATACTAACCTTAACATATATTAATAAAATAATCATTATAAAGTATAATCTTTAAATATAAAAAAAAACATTATGCATTATAAACATTTATATAGTTATAATTAAAGCTTCAATTAACTTGGTACAAAACAAACTGCAACCTTTATGTCTTAGTTTTTTTTTAAACTAGTATATAGTTTTACAATAATTTTTTAAAATTTTTAAATTGAATTTATCAAATTTAGACTAGAATTTAGTAATACAAGTCAACTATATTAAGTCAAAATTAATCACTAGGCGGCTTTACTTAATATGTGGATCATAATTTTATTTAGTAATAATTTTGGGCAAAATTAGTTAATCCAGAACTTTCCGATCACTATTACAAGGTATTCCGATTCCGGAAATCTGAGAACCTTTCTGTACGAGTTGTTAAACACTTATGATACATTTTAGTAATACTGATACAGTATATTTAGATAAAAATAGTATAATTACTTATACCTAGTTTAAAACCATTTTTATACCTATTAATAAAACTACATAATAAATAAAAAAACATTTTTCAAACTTTAAAAATTCTTTAATATTTTTTAGTAATTGTATAAAAATTGAATTTATACAGTTGATCCTTAATAATAACGAAACAAATTTTAATTTTATCCTATACAGTTCGGTATAAAAAGTATTACAAGATCTTATCATAGTAATTTCCTATAATGAAAAAAAAATTTTTTCTTCTAGAATCACTAGTTCGTTATAGAAGAGTTAAATGTATATGCGTACATATAAAATTATATATATAGTTATGTATATGATTAAAAAGAATGATCACGATAAAATTTTTAATTATGCCTATAATCAAAATTTTTATGTCATTGCGAGACAAAATTTCCTGGGTACAAATGTCAGTTGGTCACAAAGTTAAAACTTTATTCGCGAGTTTCCTTTCTTAACACGTGAAAATAAAGGACGTTCAAGTAGTAATTACATATACATCTAATTTTTTTTATGCCAAAATAAGAAATATCTTTTTAGAATGTATAAAAAGACAAGTTCACGGATAAAACAATCCGCAATAGTTATAGTAATCAGCTGTGAATGACTTTATTATATACATTACACAATCGTTTAGATCTATTTCTAAAAAAAAAAAACGAATGGAATAATGAAAAGAGGGGGGCATGAATAAGATTAAAGAACGGGAAAATTACTTTCAAAATAGAAGTTATCAAGGTATTACATATTAATGAATAATAGAAGTTATCAAGGTATTACATATTAATGAATGAATTATAGATGAAACCATTAAGAAACAGTAATAAACAAAATATTGATAAATTTAAAGATATAAATTGAAAGAAAGATAAACAATCTTTACAATTATATGCTGTCAGATTATCTTTTGAACCACTTGATTGATTTTTAGAGAAAAAAAATAACGATAACGATAATAATAACGATAATAATAAAATAATTAAAGTGATTATATATATATATATATTCGGACTTGTTATCGGAGATTCAGTCGATACAAGATTAAAAGATCACGAGGAATTTAGTTACATAATCAAAACAGACGTACGTACTAAGACGTACTACGTCATGTATGATGAATACACAGCTATGGCATGAGTCTTGTGATGTATGTGAAAGCCATAAAGACAGTGCAATTGAAAAAAAAGAGATTTGATGCATTCAAAGTTTTTGGTTGGTAAATCTAACCGTATTTCATAAAAATTATTAATCAATGTGCGTACTTGCGCATACTTTTTTTTTTTTACAATGGGTTTGGGGAAGGGAAGAAAGTTTTACCAAAAAAAGATATTCATTCTTTTGTAACTTTTGAAAGAAAGAGCATGATTGATTGATGCTAAATTAGCCAACATAAAGACATGCACCGAAATCAAGAAAACAAGAAATTGAAAGGCAAACGGGGGTTACACGCGCCTGAATTAATTTCTCGGATAAAATATTCACACACTTATAGAACCGAATTGCGCGTTGATTCTATACAGATAATGAAGGCGTTTTTTTTTTTCAAATTAATAGATGTTTATATAAACATAATTATCATAATAGGAATAATGAAAAATTATAATCGTAGTCATCTTATGCAGGTGACTTTGCCCTTGGACCTTGACGTGCATCCATGTAACGATGCTGAATTCAATTGGTTAACCTTTTAGAAACTTGCTCGTAATTGTTCTTTACCAGAATGCAAGTCACGCTTTTTGTTTACGTGACACACGATATAGTTACGCCCAAAGTTTTTTTTTTTTATATACATCTTCGGAAGGAAAAACTTTAATTTCAAATGGTCATTATAGAAAAGCCAAATGTAAAAACAATTGTTCTCTTAGAGTTCTTTTTTGGAAAATTTGCTTGCTTACAGGGATTGAAGACCATATATGAATGCTAATTATACCAATTATGAATTATGTAATTATGCGGATAAGCGTAATTGGTCATGGCTTGCATGTGAACAATGGTTGTGTCACGTGCAATGATATTAAGATATATTTTCTCGGAATAAGAAAGAAGTAGGCTTTTCGAATGAGGTTAAAAAGAACAATCGATGTTATGAATTGGGAAAAAATTATGAATTGTTTTGGTAACACTTCTGTTGCGAAAATATTACTTTAAAAAAGGGGAAGTAGGGAAGTGATAAATAATAAATAATATAATAAATAATATAATAAATAATGTAATAAATAATAAATAATAAAATAGTAATACAGTATATGTAATAAAAATAGTAAATACTATAGTGTGTAGCAAAATGGTAATACGTATAGTTGTACATATAAGTTATACATAAAAGTAGTTATTAGGAATAGTAAATAAAAGATAGTTATGATATCATCATCATCATACAAATATTAATTAAGGTAATTTTCATTTTCGAATATCAACGGGACTTTGTCGGTCGATATAAAAAAAAAAATCTTGTACATACATAATTTACTATGAGATTTTATCCATAATAATAAACATTTTCATTTTTCTTTCACATAATAGTTTATTATTTATTGTCTTTTAATTCCAAAAAGGACATAGAATAACGTGTTAAACAGCAAAAGGGCGTATTTTAGCAGGGACGAAAACAATCAAGTTGAAACTTTTTATAGATGTTTACTCCGATTGTAATTTTCAATACGTAGTTTCAGGATGATTTTTTTCACATCAGCCGCATCTAGACTTTATATGTATGGATGGCTATATCATTTAGTGCTGGGTATATGCCGTGTATATGCGTTATGTATGCGTGACCTTTTTTTTTTTTTGAACCTTTTTTTTAGGTGATAAAGCCACAATAATATTATTGCATATACTAGTATCAAAAAAGAAAAACAATCAAAAACAATTTAATCGCGGTCTTGACTAGTTTATATGGCTGAATTTACTGGTAACTAATAATTTATTGAAAATTTGTTGGTCATAAAAACTTGTTCATGATCATCATTAGTACGTACAGTGCTTACTCAACGCACGTACATACTGTATAAGGATCATATAAAAAAGATCTTAGAAGATGCATCGGTAGTATTACTTTTCTATGGCATATCCTGATGGCAGATACATAACAGTTAAAGATAGTTGATTATGTATGTATATAGCAGATTATATATAGATGTTATATAGACGATAATTAAGTAATAAACCAAAATTTATTTTAAAATAAAACAGTTAAACTAGAAACGCGCCACAAAGGACACAAAATAAAAATCATAACCAAAAAAACACAGCCATGCACATCTGTTATAATAAGTAAATTTCATTGATATTTTTTAATACGTATAATAAAGAATTACGTAGAAACGTGTTCTTTCTATCTATATATTAACTATTAATTCATGACAAATTTGACAAATTTGAAGCCTCAAAAAGATTTTTTGATTCTTACCGTGTTATTTCGTATAAGCGACTGAGCCACATTTTCCAACAACTGATAAATCCAATAAATGATAATCCATAATTGATAAAATAAGATTATCAAATATATATATAAGAAAAAAAAACAAAGGATTAATTAAAAATCAGCCACTACAATCATTAAAATCACTACAATCATTAAAATCACTAAAATCGCTAGAATAGCTAGAATCACTAGAATCGTTAGAATCACTAGAATCGCTATGAACTTTTGAGGCTATATGTTGTAGATCATTAAATCAAAAGAAAGAATCCCGTCGGGTAAAGTTGTTCTTCCGAACAACCGAACAATCAACATCATTATAGGTAAAACATATATAGCGATAGATGATACCAATCAATGACACAATGACATATAGATGATTATATAGATAATATATAGATAACATATAGATGATAAATATGTTTCACATGGAAAAAGATTTGATTTCTAGTTTAGAGCATTTTATGTCAGAAAGAGGTAATGAATTTAGAAAATAACATGAGAATAAATTATAAAAGGTTACGGTATAAGAATATCTTGATGCTTAGCACGTAACGGTATTTAATGACCAAATAGGTTATTCCAAAATTGTTAAAATGGTTAGTCTTTTCTATTCCGGCAAATGTCCATAATGTTTAATCTTGTTATGGTTCATGCAACGGAATTTTAAAAATGCTTGTCAAAAACAAGATCTAATCACGGAACTCATGATTGTAGAAAAAAAAAACTCCTGTTTTGTGTTAATCAAAAATGATTCCCGTTTTTAGAAGTAACTTTCAAAATAAAGAAAAATCATAGCAGTATTAAAATCGTTTAAGAAAATTTTATTGATAAAGAATTCCGAAATTTTACTTTAAAAAGTTGGATTAAATAGTTTATTATTTACAAAAAAGAAAGATGTTAGATTCAAGAATATTTGGCGTTAGAAATACAGTGTCTAACTAAATAAAAATTATACAGTATATACGTAAATATATACCTATAAATATATGTATATATCTGTATATATGTAAATTATATAAATATATCAGATAAATATATATATATTATAAAAAAAATATATATATATAAAAATGTTTTTTTTTTTTTTAAACCTGTCAAATAACTTGAAGATTAACTTTTGAGCAACGAAAATAAATTAACAAGATAACTTGGATGACAAGATAACGATAACTTGAATTGTTAATTACTACTATATCAACAACGATAACGCTAATCTTGTTCTTTAAATGAATTAATTAATGCTTTAAATTTATTTATTTTTTATTTTTTAGTGACGTATATTATGTATATTATCAGGAAAAAGAAATGAAATGATTGGATAAAAAAAAAAAAAAATTATATGGGGTGATTGGTTCCTATTCTATTTTCCCAATTTTACCTGGTATGGAGAAGAGGCTTCTGAATTGATGGAATTGATGGAGCGTGCATTCACAATAAGAAGATCACGATTTTCCCCTTTATCGAATACTATCGTTATTATAAGTTGTTAATAAATGAATAACGATGATTATTATATAATATTAAGATATAAAGAAAATTAATTCAGTCAGTAGATTAAGTAAGAATATTATTTATTTATTTATTTATTTATATATAAAAAAAAATGGGGAAAAAGGAGGGAAAAAATACAGGAAAGTTATGTAACCGTTAAGGGGGTTGTTAAATGAAAGTCGGATTATTTGTTGTTGTTACATCTTTGTTGAGATAAAAACAACAATAAGAAACACAAAAAAAGGACAATAGTAACATAATGGTAAGTACATCGAATTAGCCAAGGATGAATTTTTTTTTCACTAGTCTCGTGGCATGACCTCGTGTTTGTCAAATACTGTAATAGAAAATGTGATAAATAAAAGTGGCTGTGATAGATATTGATGGGACGCGGGGTAATAAAAATTTCGTAGGAGAGGTAGGACAAAAACCAGATTTAAAATTAGCTTAGTTGGTAGGGGTTAAAAAGAAATTCTCGATATGGAACCATCAGCTATC
This sequence comes from Cetraspora pellucida, assembly GCA_910591915.1. Lineage (NCBI taxonomy): Eukaryota > Fungi > Glomeromycota > Glomeromycetes > Diversisporales > Gigasporaceae > Cetraspora > Cetraspora pellucida. Next base: position 9,746 of record CAJVQA010000236.1, read on the forward strand.
TTTGTGTGATGCCGTGTGCGTGTGTATGGGTATAAAATTCAAAAAGACAACGAAAAGCTTGTGATGCTTGCAGAAAAAGTAAACAATTACAATATAATTCATATTAATTTTTGCCAATATAGCGTAAGAGCGCCATGCCGCCGTCAAAAAGATGAATAATAGATAATGTAATATTATTTCTATCCATTGACCTATAACTCTAATAAAGGATTAAAAAGGAGAGGATGTCGTAATAACAAAGTGTTGTAATTTCGTGTCAGAATATTATGATGATTAAGGTAAACTTTAGTTTTATTTCAAAGGTAAACTTTGATCAAATTCCCTTGGACAAGTTTGACAATCTAAAAATGTAATGCGCAACACATGTTAATAAGATGTATGATAACGGTGATAACGCCATTTTGTATAAAGATCATCCTTTTTTATTATGCTTTTATTATGCAATGTTATTGGATAACTTTAGCTTCGAAACGAGTGTAACCGGAAGAGTTCCTGCAGGCATAAGGTATTAAATAAAAATTTTTTTTTCTTTTTTTTCTTTCTTTAATCCTTTTAGCCCAAAAAGATAAGACACGAAAGGCGTGCTATACAGAAACTTAAATACCTTAATGCGCAGTAACTATATAGTAAACCTATATAGTTTGCTATTAAGTTTAGTAGTGGCTATATAGTTACTATACAGTAGAGTTACTGCGCATTAAAAATCCAAGTTTCTGTAAAGTATGTGTATGCGTATATATATGTGTATGTGTATATGTGTATACAGTATGTGTGTATATGTGTATCTGTGTATATGTATATGCGTAAGATGTAAATATCATTCATTATCGTTATTTACTCAATCGTTCAATTTTATCATTAATGTTAAACGAGCTAAACGATGAAAAAAAAACCTTCTTTCGGCGCCTTTCCGTACATTTCATACATTCCGTGCATCCGTACATTCCGTAAATTCCATATTTCGATCAAATAGTTTCGAATATCATAATTACAGATCTAGAAAGATAAACTAAGATCTAGTTATCAAACCGGAATTTGTTATGATTGGGTGGAACCATAAATAATGCGCAGTAGCAATATCGAAAACTCGTGGTTTTCGATTTCCTCAAAAAAAAAAAAAAATATGCAGTTAAAAAAAAAAAATATGCAAGGGTTATATTTCATGCTTTTACCTTTTTTTTCTTTTTCGAAAAACAATTGTTTTTATAAACAGAATTCCGAACGCAATAAATTGTTTACAAATATGAAAAAAGTCACGCCTCATTTATCATGTATTTTTATCATGTGATTCTTGAAACGATCATTTAGGACTTGATTTCTATCATTATCACTGCAGCCTTACAGTCATAGTATTATGACCTTGCAGCCTTTATAGCATTATATAACCTTGCAGCCTTATAACCTTACAGCTTATAGCATTATATAACCTTACAGTCAGCCCTATACGTAGCATTACAGCCTTGCAGCCCTTACGACCTTACAGCTTTGCAGAATTACGGAATCACGGAATGTGATCACGAAATAGTAGAATTATGGTATTACGACATAGACATCATAGACATCATGGACATCATACGTATAATCATACGTAGACAAAAAAGAAAGCCATAGATTTGAGGCGTAACGATTGTTATGATTCTATCGAATGTTATTATGTGGCTTGAAAGTATCAAAAGTCTAAAGTTAGAAAGTTAGACTAAAGGTTAAACAGATTTAGTATAAAAAAACTTTAGTAATTTTTTTCAAATCAAACATAAAGTTATATTAAGTACAATGTATCTATTGTAAGATTTCATCTCATGATATACAATGAAACAAGAATAATCACCTATTAAAATCTGGTCGTTTTGTTTGCACCGTGAAATTTTTTTTTTTTTTATCATCATCATCATTATTGTTATCATTATTATGTTATTATTATGTTATTATTAAACCCTCAATGAAAGATAGTGATGATACTAATTGGTCAGAATTGATACAGAATATTCCACCAATTACTTATTTAATATACTCGTAATCATTCCCGTGCATCTACGTCATACTTAACCCGAACTTGTTTTTAGATTTATAATGAAAAATATCGCTGGTTTTCCAATTCCGGTAATGTACCATCACTCATCACTCGTAAATAGATGTAAATAGATCTTCATCTATTTAATATACATATATCTATATATCTATATATATAGATAGATGTATGTATGTATTAAAATATATAAAAAAAAAAAATTTAAAAAAAATTATATTATATTATTAATATTTATATACTATATTATATTGTATTATAGTATTATATAATATAATATGTATGACATGTAACAAGCAAGCCCGAGAAAACGGAAATTCGGTACTTTGCCACAAACAAAAGCATTTTCTCATTTAGGAACGGTTTAGCTCATTCCACGACTTTTCAATCTCGGAAACAAAACATTCGTGTAACAAAGGGCGCAATCTTGATTTTAGTATCGATATCTGGTATAAAAAAAAAAAAAAAAAAAAATTTAATTTGTATTATTTTCATAAGACTTTGTATATAAAAAAGCATGTTTAAATTTCGTACTAACCTGATAAAGCATCAGGAGAGAACTTTTATTTCAAAATTCCGTATTGACTCGGTGATGACTCAGATAAGGAATGTATAAATTGCCTTTAAAAATCTCATGAATGCGAGAATGAATGTACCTTGATGTAATTATAATAATATATATATATATATTGTCATACTTTTATCATACTTTTATTATACGTACTTATTTTTTATCATACAATTCAAAAAAAAAAAAAAAAAAAAGATATTATTAGAATTGCATTGTGGAAATTAATTCAACAGCGTGAAACCGGGTGGCTTAGGATAAAAATGGCGGGCTAATTATTTATCGATAATTGACTGCCAATTGACTACTAGTTGATTACTTGACTGCGGGTAGTAAGTATCATCATTCCTTACATTGAATCTATATTTGAATTTACATTAAATATATTAAAAATATTAAAAAAATATATTTGTAGATCATATTAAATTCTGTTAAATTCTGTATGAAAAAAAACAAAGACCGAAAACAAAAAAAGGAAATGTGAGAAAATATTATAAATGTTATTATAGTTTAAAGTGTTATACTGTGTACTATATAGGTAGTAAATGTTTCGAGTGTATATGTATATATGTATGTGTATCAGGTGTATCATTGTAATTTTCAATGAAAAACATCCTAAAACTGGCTTTCCTTCTTATTCATTTCGAGACCAGGCGTACGTACTACTCATTGTCGTTACGTACCCTATCTGCCCTATGATGATAACATGAATTATACTGGATATCATACCTTGAAAAATTATTGGTTCATTGATTTATCAACGACTTTTTTCTTGGCATACACTCAACTCTCACTATATTATATGTGTACTACATTATATGTTCACGTGATTGAACGTAAACAGTCACTGCGCCATAACATGATCTTCATATTAATATGATCATCATATTTTCTAACCTTTTTGTTAACTTTTGGTTTAACCTTTAAGACGCGTTCTAATACATGTACGAGAAACAGTTCAGTAAATGTTTATCATTTATATAATTTTTCTTTGTTCAATAAATGTAAAAAAACCTGATCATGTTCTCGAATTCTTTTAAGATATCCATAAAAGGTTCATATGCGTACTTTATCATTCTTAATTTACAACATTTTGTTTATATCAAATATGTAAAATATGTATTTGGAATATCGCTGCAAACATCTCGTTTTTTTTTTCGATCTTCGTACATACGATTCGACAAACTAATTTTACTTTTCACCAATCAATTAAATCAAACGAAAGTTGTGAAGTGCCCCACGGATAAAAAAAAAAAAAAAAAAGACTTACCCCCAATTTTCTTTTTTTTTTCTTTTCCATATAGTAAGCACGCGCCTCTTCTCCATTTTACCCCCTTTTGTATGTACAAAAAAAAAAACTTGTTAATTTGTACAATCGGGAATTCACCCCCCTAGAAACCTTATGTTTTTATATGTTTTATGTTTTTAATGTTTACATTTTCTTTCTTTACACTTTCTTCGATTTTCACATTTTTCAAGTTTGAAGTTAAAAAGTTCAAAGTTATTATACTTTTCAATCAAGTTATTATAGTTATTAAATATTTTCAAAATTACTCAATTCAGTAAAAAAAAAAAAATAAAGAAAATATAGTGATAGTGTGTATATATATATTTCGAAAACTCTTTGAGAAAAAAAAAGATTGCTTTTTGATCTTTTTTTTTTTTTTTTAACTTTATTATTGTAAAAAAAAATTTACGATTCCATAAAAATAATGGAATTAGATATATATATTTTTTTTTTTTATAAAAATCTTAAGGTGTTTGGTTTCTCGTGTTATTTGAATTAAAAGCATAAGAGAAAAAAAAATTTATATCGAGAAATACTAATATGTAATAAAAGCCTGTACTAAATACTAATTTGAATAAAACTAATTAATGGCTTTTTTTTTTCTTTTTTGTTACTATTTTTTTTTTTTTTTTGCGAGAATAATATATTAAACGCAAAAAAGAAAAAAAAAAAAAAAACATATCATTGCCATTAAAGTGACAACTAATCTAAGTTTTATGTGTATGTATATGGATGTTTGCCATGTAAAGAGAAAAAAAAAAGAAAGGGTGATGGAAATATATGCTAAAACTACAATACAAATGCAAATAGTAAAAGAAAAAAAAAATGTCTAAAGAAAAAAAAAAACTGTACATACAAGAAAAAAGCAGTGTAAACGAAAAAGTTGCGCCATCTAATAAACGCCTTTACAATTTGAAATTGAGCTATAAACACGGGAAAAAAAAAATGAATTTTTTTTTTTTTTTGCAAGAGTAATTATTGTTCAGTAAACTCTGTTACATTCATTCAATCATATTATATTTCTCTACGTTCATCATCATAATATATCCATCAAATATATATTCTTTATATACTGATATATTCAACCACATTTCATTCATCGTATTCAATTCAACATATGTTCAATCAGATCATACTACGGTTGTAGTAAATGATATGTTATTTACCGGAAAACCCGAAGAAGCAGACCGAGCATTAATAAGACTTGATTGAACACGTCTTGTATAAAACACACCAACAGGATCGATAACATATTGAGGTTGAGTGTTTCTAACGGTAACATTGGTAAAAGTTTGTCGTACTTCATAAGATTGACGTTGTGAAGAATGACTAGAGTATACCATATTAGAAGAATTTGATGAAGAGGAAGAAGTGGAAGGTATATTGAAATAAGCGGAAACTCGTTGAGAACTTGAAGCACTGGATGGAGGAGTTGGATATGCTATGGTCTGAGCATAAACTTGTTGTTGAGATTGTTGTTGAGGAGCTTGTACAGAATACATTGAGTAAACGTTGGCTCTTTTTGGAGGAGATACCATCATTCCATCCACAAAAGCTTGTTCGGCCGACCGTTTAAAACCAGTGGGCATTGATTGAACAGGAACAAGAATTTGTTGGTGTTGAACAGGAATATATTGTTGTTGAGAAAATTGCAATTGATGTTGTTGATGTTGTTGTTGAGAAGATTGATGAGAAATAGAAATGGAACAATCCGGGGAAGAATTATCATCATCATGAAAATTATCACCAATTCGAAAGTAAGTGGATAAATTTTGAACCCACTCGAAATATTGTTTCTCTGAAACATATAATTGATAATTCAAAGAGCCCAAAAATTCCATTTCCATAGTATTTATCTCACAAACTGGTATATTTGTAACTTCAGACCAAGTTTTATTCGTGTAAGTATTGTCGTCCAAAAATTTATTAGCCAACATAAGAGCCACAGTAAAAGTTCTATATTCAGAACCATTTTGACCTTTTATCGTAGGATTATTTATCTTCATCCTATGAATATATAGTAACGATAAGTGAATGACCGATCGAGAGACTTGAGTGGCCGAAATAACGTCACGACAAAACTTCTTGAACGCGTCTCTCGGTTTAAAATCGGGAAACCTCCTGTGACCATTCCCACCTGGGGGTGGTATTTTCGAAGAAGAATCCATGATATAATCACCAAACCACAAGAAACAAGTCATATGAGCTGCGAAATCCGAAACGCGTTCTGGAAGAACATGTTCAAACGACGAGGAATCAGTTATTATCGAAGTCGTTGAAGCAGAAGTAGTAGTAGTAACATTGTTTTGAGAAAAGAATTGCATTGAAGATTTTTGTGAAGAAAATTGATCAGTTTGATGTAAATTATTTGGTAAAGGTGGTAACGGTTTTCGCTGTAAATTTATGGTTTGAAGTGAAGAAAAATTCGAAGAAGTAGCGGGTAAAGACGCAAGCGTGGTGGTTAAATACATAATTCTTTTTTATATAAGTTACGAAATTGATGGCGTGTGAAAGTTTACCGCGCTTAATTTTTTTACAAGTACGCACAGTAAAAAATTGTTCAAAAAGTTTTTTTTTTATTTTTAAAAGAAAAAAATTACTAAACTGCCGAAAGTTATATAAGCCGCGTGTCTCTTCAAGAAAAAGAGAAAAAAAATATATATATATATATATTATATATATTTATTATTTATATATAATATTATTTTTTTTTTGTTGTGAAGGAAAGACCAAAAAATTTGGCGGTTTATAAGTTTTTTTCACCAAGTCAATCACTATTTTCTTTTTTTTTTTTATATTGTGTGATCTTAGTTTAAAAAAAAAAAAAAAAAGTGGGGAGATGTATGGTTGAAAAAATAAGTATATGAAGTAAGTATTTGAAGTAAGTATTTGAAATAAATATCTGAAGTAAGTATCTGTCGGATATTTATTTGTGACCTTTGGAGTAAATTTATATTGATACAATTGAAGAACGTTGTTGATCGATTTATAGTTAAAGCATATAAAGAAAATGATATATTATAAAAATATTATATAAAATAATATAGATATTTATTATTATTATTATTATATTATATACATAATATTATAATTATAATAAAATATATATATATATATTAATAATAGCGTCTCGTGTACCTTTTTTTAACTATTACACACATAAAAATGGAATGCCGTACATATTATTTATAATAATACTAATGCTGATAGGAAGAATGATATAAATGTAAATGATGGATGTCTTAATAATTATACTTTTTTATACTAACTCAAACCGGTTTTAATATAAAAGAAAGTTTATTTTACTTTATATATCAATACAGAATACAGAATACAGATACAGTATTCATAAAGATATCGTAGATGATGACTCACTCAATAGATTTGTAGAATGATGTAGATTATAATTTCATATTGACGTTGATTGTTATTTATATTAATACGAGTTAAAAAGTAAACAAAAAAGAATAAATACATTTTTCAATGTTTCGCTGTATTGTAAAAAGTGTTTATTGTCGGACTATCGGATATCGGTGTCGGTGTATAAAATATAAAAAAAAAGTAACAAAAAGAGAAAAAATAAATAGAAAAAAAAAAAGAGAAAGAAAAAATAGAAAACCAGTTTTATGAATTTAGTCAACAGATATCTTTCTTGTATTTCTTGAATGTTATTTGTTTATTTCATGTTTTCTTCGTGCTTCTTTCAAGTTTCTTTCATGTTCTTTAATATTCATCATAATTATTACATTATAATAATAATAATAATAATAATAATAATAATAATAATAAATATCGTAAGGCTGATGAAATTGACATTGGGAAAGTACGTGATGATGATTATAAAAGAATCGACCAATCGTTCTTTATTGTTCTTTAGGGGGTGACTAGATTTCCACGCGCAGCCGCATCTAAATTCGAAGACAGTGTGTATCAGTATTTGGTTATTTGTATTCACCACATACTATACATTTACTATATACATTTATATTACTCATCACGCACTCCTTTTGTTCTATCAATTGTTTGACACGCTTAACGGAATTTACATATGACACAGTGTGTACCCATTCACTCTTTCCTTATTAGCTTAATTTCTATTTAATGCTTTTATAAAGTTGATACGTGTTGACCAAGAATTAACAATTCTCCACATCTTATACATTTTGACAATTCAAAAATCCATTACATCCAATCAGAATTCAATCTTTTTATTATCTCATACATCTTTCTATTGTACAAAAAAAAAAAAACTCTCACACGGAATGATACACCTATCATCTGTCTTGTGATTAGCCATTCTGGAATAACTGAATTCACTAACAATATTTAAGAGAATAATTCTACTATAATAATCAACTATAAACGACTTTGATGTACCAAGTTAGGAAAGTCGCACTTACCTTATTCCGTGAAAATCAAATAGTGTATCTTAAATAGTATCTCAAATAGTATCTCCAAATAGTATCAAATAGTGATTTAATTAGATAAAAAAAAAAAAAAAGCCTTTGTCTAACCGATGTCTTTCTCCAGGCACATAATACGATTAAACAAACTGCATAATATAAACAGATGAGGTATCTTTTAGTAAATGAAATTATCATTATCGTCCTTTATACTAATTCGTTGATGTTTTTGTGTTACCGATACTAATCTAGTATTCTTCATCTTCCTATTCTAACTTTATATTATGTCCCACATATTTAAAATGTTCACCGCATCGGTATTGACACCGGTCCCGGGTTTATTACCTATCCCTGTCTTTATTTACTATGTATTTACGACGTATTTACTATGTACTTTATTTTTTTTTTCAATCTTTTTTCCCTTTGTTGTGACTTAAAAATCAGCCGTGTTATGTTTGATATTATGTTTAATAATGTGTGTATTTAATGCGTATGTTTAATGCGTGTGTATGTTTTGTTCTGCGCCACCAGAAATGGCAAATAATATCGTGTCAAAAAATGTGAATAGATTAAAAAAAAATACTGTAATATGATTGAATATGATTGATTGTTTTTTTTTCATTATATCATGAGTGTTTTTCATTATCTTGATGTTTTTTTTTGTTGATTTGGCGCACCTGGTCCCCAACCACGGTTCGAGATCTCTTTTTTGGTTCAAGGTTCCGTCATCATCTCATCTCAAAAGTATCCTTTTTTTTAATCGGTATGATTTACCCAATAAATGAAAATTATCTTGGTCGTCCTATTCCCTATCGGTATCTTTACATTTAATTTACGTGATTGCTTGTCAATTAAATTAAAAAAAAAAAAAAATTTTTTTTTCACCTCTTATATTGTTGGGGCGTCACGTCAATTGGGGACTCCGCATATGATATGATTGTTTAATTCCACAGTACGCGAATTTAATGTTGAAACTCATTATCGTTATCATTATCATTATCATTATCGTTCTTATTATCATTCTCATTATCATTAACGTTAATCAACAGCCGTAATAATTTTTGATACTAAATATATAGTCTAACTCCGGTAACATGACATATTGACATATCGACATATCGATATATGATGTTTATGGCGCGATACTCTTTTTCACCCTTGGTTGATTACTGCCATAAATCTCATAGATCATTCTGGTCTGTCAGCAACTTTTACAGGTATCATGTATTATCACAAGGTTACTATTATTACTATTATTACTATTATTATTATTATAATTTTTATGATTATTATCTTTATTATTTTTATTAATACATTAATAGTTATTATTATTATTATCATTACTTTATTATTACTTTATTATTATCGTTATCGTTATTATTACGTATCATTATTATTATTATTATTTTATTATTGTTTTTTTTTGTGCTCGCCCTTCTTATGATAATTCCCACCTCCGTATGGTTCCTTGCTTACCTCCGTTAGGTGCCTTCGCCTCATTTTTGTTTGTGAGCGGTTTTTGTATGATATTGTATGATTTTGTGTGATTTTGTGTGATTTTATGTGATTCTGTGTGAGTATGATGCGCCAATCGTTCCAATCATTCTATAACTTATATAAGGTACATCCCATATTTGATATATTGTACATACGTACTTACCTACTATCCTTAACGTACGTAAATGGTATCAACTCGCTGTTACTTATTTATAATTAAGGCTTGAAAAAAAAAAGGTCGATCCATCTATGTTAATTTGGCTTAAACATTATCATTATCGTTTATGTTCTCGTTGTGTAAATACTTGTTATTGTTAATAATAATTTATTTATTTTTATTTTTTTTTGTTCCCCAGCTTTTTTTCCTCTTTCTAGTATTTAAAATGATTTCTTGAAAATTTTTTGGCTGTGCATAACCGCAAGTGCATGCAACGTGTCTTAAATGATTAGGTGTTACAATTCCTCTTTAGGTATTCCCCATTCTTTTTTCCGCTTTATTACTTTCTACGTATACTCTTTTTTTGGCTTTCCTTTACTTTCCTATCTATCCTATTAAAATAGTCTTGATTATATAACACACATAAAATATTTCTAAATGTTTTTATTATAAAACCTTGAACTACTTACTTACATACTTACATACTTACTTACATACTTATTTACCTACTTATTATTATTTTTATTATCTGCTATTATCTGTTATTATCTGTTATTATGTTTAACCCAATAGTATTTCCTTCCGTTGTTTCAAAGCCTATCCAAAATTAGACTTTCGTTCTACATGTTGATCTAAAACTTGACAATTTTAAAGTTGAAATTATCTTATTCCGGATGTATCACAGGAGTTATAAACAAGTAAACATTAAGGTTATTAAATTTCACACCTGATTGGCGATTTTGCTTACTTAAACGTATTGAAGGAGTCATGATTGGATGTAAATCAAAGGTATGATTGTGTCAGAATGCTTTTGCCCAATTTCCATTTTACAATCAACCATCCAATCATTCATCCAATCATTCATCTTTTAGACCTTTTTTATTATTATTATATTATCGTTATTATTTATCTACATAACAATATACATAACGATACGTATACATAACGATATACATAACGATATATACATAACGATATACACATAATGATATACACATAACGATATCATAACATAACGATATCGAACGATATCGATAACGGTAAATAGAATCATAAAAATATCATAGAAACATAGAAATTGATAGATATATAGATATTACAAATACGTGTCTATTAATTTCAAATAATTTCTTTAATAATTTTCAATAGTTTTTAATAATTCCTCAATAATTTCAATAATTGTTACCATCTTTTTAATAGGAATTCGGGTTACTATTACTATGTATCAATATGTTTACAAATGTGCTTTATACTTTTTTAGGATACGCATGACTTTGTACTCTTAAAAATTGTTCCATTTTCCATTTGCTTAGTTATTATGTACTAAGCAAATGATATGATATGTATGTTGAATGGTATGTGTATTGAATGATATGTATGTATGTGTGTGTTCTAAATGGATGCCTATAAAAATTATGAATGATTTACTTTTTTTTAAATAATAATAAAAATCGAATGCCGTATGTAGATTTTTATTTTTACATATTTGATACGTATCGGTATGTACGTACATACATACGTACGTCGTACTCGTCGAACTTTGTACATACGTACGTATCATCTGTACGTATCATCTTTTTTGACCATTCATATGAATAATCTTTTAGGAGTTTTCCTTAGCCTAACTTGTCTTAAATAATTCTATCAAATTTGTTTGATAAACAATTTCTCAATTTCTTTGAAGGTTAGAATATCGTCAATGAAGTATAATAAAATATCTTTGATAAAGTATCTTTTAATAAAGTATATTTTTTAATAAAGTATATTTTTTAATAAAGTATATTTTTTAATAAAGTATATTTGATAAAGTATCTTTAATAAGTATCAACAGCAATAAAAGTATCTGCAAACTTATATACAACTTAATACAACTTATACAACGTAACGATAGATAAATTAAATCTCAATATACTTTATGTACACGCCACTTTTTTTTTTTTAATTCTTTATTTACTTGATTTTTAATCTTCATTACACAAGTGTTGTTATACTAACCAATGATTTGTCAAATCATTGATATAATACGTAAGTCAATGCTTTTTTTAATCTTTTGATTTGACAATTCAGGTGTGATTTATTTAAATGATATTTTTGGAATTATCGTTATTTTATCTTTTATTATATAGATTTTAATTGCGTAAAGCTTCTTAAAATGTTTATTTTTTTCCGTTCTATGAATGTTATGAATGTAATGAACTTAAATGTATTGAATTTAAATGAAATGCAGTTATTATTTTGTTTCTAATTCCGCTCTTTTTTTAGTTCCTGAATAAACAATTTTCCTGACTAATTATTTATTAATCGGAAAATTTCATGTCCGATTTCTTTTAAAGATTTATAACATTCTACGTACATTCTATGTACATTCTACATACAAGATTTTTTTAAAAAAAATTTCCACTATAAATTTTATTATTTTGTCTTACTTTGCCTTGCTTGGTCTTACTTTATCTTACTTTGTCTTACTTGATTTTACTCGGTTTTACTTGATTTTACTCAGTTTTACTTGATTTTACTCAGTTTTACTTGATTTTATTTGATTTTATTTGATTTTATTTGGTTTTACTTGGCTTTACTTGGCTTTACTTAGTTTACTTGGCCTTGGTATCCGAGTTTTTAACTATCTTCGATAGAATAGCATTTATTTATTTATGACAATCCTTACACGTAACATTTTAATGAAAATCGAATCCTGTGATTTAATTATGACTATTTTCAATTAGTTCACACTATTTTCACTATCGTTATCTCAATATTTCCACGTAAACAATCTCATGCAATCATCATATTTTAATCGTTACAGATAAAATTATGTTTTTCATTTGGTTGGTCTTGTAAAATTAATAATAATCAAGAAAATCTGATCGAACTAAGTTTTACTTAAAACTTTTGGATTCATTTGTTTATTCTTAATTGGTTCATTCTATTATTTCAGGGTTAACAAGCATAATCTTACTAATTTGACTAACAAACTTGACTACGTAATAAACTTGACTAACTAACTTAACTAACTTAACTACCTTGACTAGCTTAACTAACCTGACTAATTTGACTAACTTGATTAATTTAGCCTCACCTGACTAATATGATTTACAATTCAACTAAACTGACTAACCTAATTAAACTTTTTTTTCACACGAGATCTCTTTCCCCCTCTTCATTTTACCATTCGTAAAATTTTATTAGTGATCGATCAACAATTTTCTATGAGAATCCGTGACGTGGAGTTAGGGGGTTAAAAAGTATGAAAAAAATCATTGTGAATTATATCATAAATTATATAATGAATTATATATAATGAATTATATATAATGAATTATATATCATGAATTATAAATTGTAAATCTTTTTAAAAGATCCATAAGTGGGGAAAAGGAATATTAAAGGACCGAACCAACCTTTGAACTTAATTTATATGATTTTTTTTTTTTTTTGTTGATTACTTTTTAAATCTATATATATTTTATCATGATTTTTCCGTTAAAAAAGATTATATAAAATAAGACATAATTGTTGATCCCAAATCATTTTTATTTTTATTCAAAAATTTTTCCAAACTTGAAAAAGTATTTTATTAAAAAAAAAGAAATACGGAGAAAAAATTAGCGTAAACGAAATACCATATAAAATGAGTAAGAAGTATCAATTTAAAAAAGGATAAAAAAAAAACAATCATAAGCATACGTATAACATAAACATATAATATGGTGATTAACAAAAATGGTATATCCATTTATGAATATAGTAATCAAATCTAGAAATTTGTTCATTGTCATATAATAAATTATCATAAAATTGTTTGGATATCGTAAAATTGTTTGGAAATTGGCACGAGACCATCAATAACCATTACCAAATTAGATCATTTATAAATAAAAAATAATAGATCGGTTTTATTTCACTGACGGGACATTTATCCGACATCACTCCATATGATAATCCTCATATTCATACCTCAAAATAGACATCTACAACTAATACTGTAATAACATGCTAAATTGTCACGCAGTGTAAAGTCGGATAAATTCGGGTAAAAAAATACCAAAACATACGAGATGTTTAGTAAATTGTTTTAAAATATGGTCGATAAACTTGCGATAAACTTTGAATAGAATAAAGATGGAAATAGGTAAAATAAAGATTGGACCAAATTGGAATAAAGATGAAATAGATTGAAACAGATTGAAATAGATTGAAATAGATTGAAACGAAAAAATCTATTCAAATACAGTACGACATTACGTATCGGTAAATGATTTATTTAACCCCCGATCACTATATCAAGATCACCTTGATCCATATGTTAAATAAACGGAAACTTCGTTTCCACTAATTCCCAACGGATCAGGATATTATTACTAATAAAGGAATTGAAAAAGAATTGATAAAAAAAAAAAAACTAATAAAGATGAAGCATTAGAATTACACTTTATTGAAATCTTTCTTAACTTTTAATGAAATCGGCGAATACGTACTTACGATATAGCATATATGCAATACCATTAGTGATAACCTTTATTATGTATACTTTTTGTTCAAGACGACATTAGATGTACACAGCATTTACTAATAATATAAGCTCAATAATAATATAAGCTCAATAAGATATGCTAACGATATAATAAACTCAATAAGGTATGCTAATGATATAATAAACTCAATAAGGTATGCTAATGATATAAATTCAATAAGGTATGCTAATGATATAAATTCAATAAGACATACTAATGATATCTAATATAAACTAAATACAATATACATAAACTAAATAAGATATACATAAACTAAATAAGATATACATAAACTAAATAAGATATACGTACTAAAAATATAAACTCGATCAGATATACAATAATAAGATAAAGCTCATGATTTGTTCGACGTCCGGTATTAACAATATCGATTGAGTATAGTAATACCGAAATAACCGAAATACCGATATTTGATATCCTATGTTATGATGATGTAAGTATAACATCAATTACAGATCGCGTTTTAAAAACACGCGTCGTATTTTTTGCGTAATCATGTGTGAAAATGATGTGTGAGGATGTTTGAGGATGTTTGAGGATGTGTGAGGATGTGCGAAAATGTGTGAGGATGTGCGAAAATGTGTGAGATGTAAGAGGTGTGATGTGCGATATATAAATATATAAATATTATAAATATTATAAATATTATAAATATTGTATACGAAATACATATGATATAGATGAAATAAGAAAAACAAGTGAGCATAAAGATGAAACATTGGTAATGAAGCAAGGAAACACACCCATACATAATGTTGTTACCATGTAACAATTATAATTAGATTAATAATTATATTGCGTTATCACGATCAAAATATTTCTAGTATTTTCATGTTTTTTTTTTATTTTCAAATAATGTAGTGAAAACAAATCATATTGTTGTCATGAGTACAGGTGAAGAGTACATATGAATAGTACATATGAATAGTACATATGAATAGTACATATGAATAGTAGTACAAAAGAGTACAGGTGAAGAGTACAAAATAATACAGTTATGAAGTTTGTATAACTATACTTAAATAGAAGTCATAGAAATTACCGTAGAACTATATAAAGGTTTGGCAACATGAAAAAAAAAAACCTTATCATTCAAATAAAGACTATTTGAAATTTCAAATAGATATAAAGTATATAAAGTATTTACAAATACGTATCAGGTATGTAATGTAATTATGTAATGTAAGGTACCGCGCTACATAAGATAATGCCGGACCTTATTTATCTTATCATGTTATGAAACAACAAATAAAAAAAAAAAAGTAAAATGTGATTATAATTATTATAATTAGGATCAAATCATCTTTTACAGGAAATAAATACAATCTATAACAATCTATAGGCGTCAAGTATAAACAAAGGATGCTCATTAAAATAAATAAGGACGGAATAAAGAAGGATAGAATTTTCATAACAATTACTTTATATGTTAAACATCAACATCTCCATAATAATATCATATGAAAGCAAACATATTAGTACTATTCAATAAGAATTTATTTAATAATACTAATAAGAATATATTGCTTACGAAACAGTTCTCGTGATTCGTATCAGGAGCATTTCACGTAAATAAAAATTTTTTTTCAAAGTCATAAGTAACGGTCAATACCTTAATATGCAAAGTGAAAAACTAAATATTAGATTTTCCGAAGTGAATTTTTTTTTTCACGTAGCAAGGACATGCGAATTAACATGCACATGAATAAACATAAATTAACATAAGATAACATAAGATAACATAAATTAACATAAACTAACATAAATTAACATAAATTAATAAAATTGGGTGTTCGCGTTTTATTATTCGTGTATGATAAGAAGGTTATTAGTTTAACAAAAAAGTACGCAAAGAGTACGCAAAGAGTACGTAAAGAGTACGCAAAGAGTACGCAAAGAGTACGCAAAGAGTACGCAAAGAGTACGCAAAGAATGCGCATAGTATGAGGATCATCATATTACCGATAAATCGTTCATACATTCAAACCATAATCAATATACATTCAATAATCGATATTCAATATACATTCAATAATCGATATTCAATCTACACTCAATCGTAGATTGGTCAAGTGTTAATATTCGTCTGACGGACATGGTCACACGGACAGGAGATGATGGTAAAACAACGGCATTAAGATAAAGAAGTCACGGAGAAAAATGCGGAGGTTTATATTTGTATTTATTCTTATTTATAATACAATTGGACAATGTTATTTATACATTAAGAATACATTTTGCATAAATAAAATCAAGATTAATAATGTCTTTATTTTTACCAACATCATACGATTATTCATAAACGTTACTCATAAAAATTATTCATAAAATTATTCATAAAAATTGTTCATAAAAATTATTCAATGATTCATAATATATTGCCGCCCAAATACGCACGCATGATTTCAAGCAATAAGTGTAAATATAGTTCACTTTAATACCTAACTCGACAACAATAGCATCAATCATAATATTGATCATCTTTTCAAGAAGTTGTCGTTCATTAGATGTTTATGAATGGTGTTTATGAATGGTGTTAAAGTACAACAAAGAATTATCTATAAAGATAAAGAATCTTTAAAAGAAAAAGAACTTGATACGCATGTACGTAATAATTTTTTTGGTTTAACCAATTAACGCACCAGTAACCGATCCGAATGCAAAATTTAGCTTTAAAGTAAACATTACATGTAAGCCGAGTTAAAAAATTTTCACCGATTACGGAAGTAATTTCGGGTTTCTCGTGTTACACCTGTTACACTATGTATGTTTGCTTTATTGTTGCACTATAAGTTCATCCAACTTCTACGTGTCACATAAAGAGTTCTCGAATTCTGATAAACTAATATATATATATTCATTTACATTTATGTATTTATATGAATAGATAAATATATGAAATAGATATATGAATAGATATATGAATCGATATGATTATATACCACATATACTGCATATACCACATACGTAACACATTTTACATTTATGAATATTTACAGTATGAACTAATGCATTATCAATAGATAGCATATACACAACATTGTTAATCAACACAACGTAACAAGAAAAAAAAAAACTTGATTATTTTAAACATAAGGTTTACTCCTAATTTATGTCACCTGTCTTTTTGTCTTTAAAATAAATCCAAACCTTAAAGAATAAAGAATCGTAACAAAGCATTCATAGTATGAACGCATCTATTAAAAAATAAACAAATCATTTTGGATTAATTATTACTTTAAAAGAAAGTCTAGTTTTTCTTTTCCTGAACGGAACGGATTCTTAATTCCATTCTAAATATTAATTCTTGGTTTTCTTTATATATCTTTATTCATTTATAATAACTTAAAAAAGATTTGTAAAAAAAAAAAAAAAATCTTTAATAATTTCTTTCTTAAGATCTCAAATACGTACCGATATTTCATGTATACATTACAGTAGTGAAACTTAAAGTTTAATTTTTCATCACTTTCACATATCAGATATTAACCTTATTTGAGTTTGTATCATTTTAAAATGTTTCATCCTTAATTTTTATTGGAGGATGAATTTTCAAATGAGGGTTTAACAAATCCGTGACTCGTTAACCTCAATGTGCAGCCTCAATGTGTAGTTTCAATGTGTGACTTCAATGTGTAGTGATTTCAATGTGTGACTTCTATGTGTAACTTCAATGTGTGACCTCTATGTGTAACTTCAATGTGTGACCTCTATGTGTAACTTCAACGTGTAACCTCAATGTGTAACCTCAATGTGATACGCTTAATCAACGCGTGCATTATATAAAAAGTACATCCGTGTTACTATTAAAATAGTAATACAGCAATATGAACAGTATATGAAACAGATGTTAGGTATAACTACGCCTAATAATTTAGACTAATTAATTAGACTAATCTACGTATTAAACTAATCATCAATTCGATTACTTATCAATTAAGCTAATTATTAATTAAAACTAATCATCAATTAGACTATATAATTATTTAATTAGACTAATCAATTAGATCTATACTGTAATGATGATTGATTGTTAATCTTTTACGTATACTTTTATACATATCGATATGTATTTACGTATTACATATACTACATATATTAGTTTCTATGAATAATTCTTGAATTTGTACTTATACAAATACCATTTTTTGTAATCCTTAAAAATAGTTTAACCCTTGAATTTTATGAATGCAATGTCATTCAAGTATAACTTAGAATTGAATGAAATTGTTAGACTAGTTTTTTATTTAAAGAATGAAATTGTTAGACTAGTTTTTCATTTAAAAATTTCATTTATTTAAAAAGTTTTCATTTAGTTAATTTAGTTAAAAAGTTTCATTTATTTAAAAAGTTTCATTTAAAAAATTTCATTTAAAAAGCTTGTTTTATTTATGTATCAAAATAATGACTATACTCAAATGTTTAAGAGTACATATGTACGTTATGTACGATATCACGCTTCAGGTAAGTTTCTTTTCTTTAAAAAAAAAATTGTAACCTGTACTAAAACTAGTCGTCGGCCATTATACCTAGTTCAACATTCGTTCAACGTTAAACTAACCATCTTTGGTTAGTCTGTCTTGATTCTAGAATAACAAAACTAGCACTAAATCTATTCAAATCATTGCCAAAGGTTCCCTCGGTCTATTCTCATACTTTCCTTATATTTTTCTATATTCATCCGTTCGTTTCACAATCTAAAAAAAGATCTCCCCGTGATTTTTTTTTTTCGGTTTCAAAAAAGCTACCGATTGTATTAAAGGATTTAGGTATTTAGATACGTACTCGAAATATTGAGGCGTTGATATGCTTTGCTAATCGTTTATATGAATATATATGTGCCGCAATGCTTCTAATTGCTTAGCGTTAGTTAAATATTGTAATGTTTCATATTTTCATATGTGGTCTGAGTGTTATAAAAAGCAATCTAAACTCGATATATATCTCGATATATGTGCATATATATATACATATATATAAATATACATACATATATACATATATACGTATATATATATTTATATATTTATATATTTATATCGATATGTATATATATATACGTATATGTTTTTTAAAAAAAAAACTTTCATCTGATTGTAGATGTGCTTATACTATGCTCAACTTATGCGGCCATTGACTAATCTACAAATTACTTATTTATAATATCCATATTATCTATATGATCTATATGATCTATAAACTATATCTATATGTATGTATATGTATATGGGGTCTTTGCCTTGAAAATGTCCTTATAGGATATTGTAATTACTATGTCCCGTAGGGAAATTTTCAAGGCAAAGACCCCATATACAAATATATATATATAGATATATATAGATATATATAGGTATATATAAGATATATAGGTATATATAGATATATATAGATATCATGTTTCTTTTTGAAATATATAGCATTTTCTATGGTCAATAAATTGCCCATCATTTTGGATGTGATCCTAGAACCGATGAAATAACCGATGATTAAGCAATCTTATGTTTGTTGTACGTAAAAAAAAGTTCAATCAAATGGTACGTATTTGTCGTTCAACAACGGCTGTTAGCTTCTTTACCTTTCCTTTTATATGACGTTTTTTTGCAGGTGCCTAATCTATATGCTTGCTTACATTATCGTTCCAAAGTTATGTAGTCATGCAAAATAGTTTTGATTTTAGATCCGAAAATTTTCGCAAAAATTAAATTTGTTGATTTCGCCAAATAATAATATTTATCTCTAAATAGTCTTCGAATAGATAAATTGAAATAAATAAATAAATAAATACCAAGAATAAACTTAAGTAAATAAATAAATAAATGATTTTTATGAATTATGATAATTGCTTGCGTTTGGTTCTGCTTTGTGTACGATCATGTGATTTATCTAATTAACTTTGGGTACCGGTACGTTTAAACGGATTATTCTTTTAATGTTACTTGGTGAAACTCTGAGGTAACTTTACATAAAGAATTACGTACGTACCTTAAACGTTATTAGATGACGCGTTATGCAATTATTTACATACATACGTATTAAAGTTTCTTCTCAGTAAATATTGTTGTTACTTTTTTACCTCTTTGAATCTCTTGCTTGTTTGACGATCCATATGTAAAAATTGTTGTGTTACATTGAATAATGCGTACGTCGTGCCGTTCTAAAATCGCATTGAAGCTATGGTTCAAATGTTTCCTTGTATATATATGTTTACATTCAAAAAAAAAAATCTTAAATCTCGAACGAATAAAATTTATCTTGAGTGTAATAGCATTCATTCATTCGATTGAAAAACTAAATTGACAAATATGGTCTAATTTTTATTTTATTTATTTATTTATTCATTACCTGGATTTGATGTGAATTGTAGATTAATGCAGGCCGATTAGGATTCATAAAACTGGTCTAGAATCTGTATTACTAGGTAAATGAGCATTGGCCGAAAGTTGGAAGTCTATCTTTTGCAATGTTATGCTAAAACGTAATTTATGCACAAAATTTATTGGATAAATTTTTATTCTATTTATTCTATTTTAATTACATATATCATAAGCAATCATATATGTCGTTTCAAGTGCTCTTTCATCGACAACGAAGCATTGACGATTACATTTCTTCGATACTACTTCGACATATACGGTAAATAATTTCCTTTTAGGAAAAACGCCACTAAATTTCATATACGTGCGTGCGTGCGTACGTACGTACGTATTTCGTTATTTTTTCTTTTTTATTCGTATCTTAATAATATATTATTATTATTGTTCATGCCTGATACATTATCTATATTATCATATACGTACGTACGTATTTCAGATATATCTCTGATATACCTGATATACTATGTATCAATATATACTACGTATGTATCAAGATATACTATGTATCAACATATACTATGTATTATCATATATTATTATGTAATGCATTCTTCTCCCTTCCCCCCACATTTTTAGTTTCCCCTGTTGCCAATCGTTATTAATTTGGTTTTAGAAACTTGTTAATGAATTACCCTACTTTAATAAATACACGAATGAAATTAATGCGAAAATCTCGTTTCTTATTATGAAATATATTAAAATAGTTATCCCTTTTGAATCTAATTCAGCATGTACGTGGGTACGTAAATATTTAAAATTATCCCTAAAATATTTCTCTCTTACGAAATAAACCATTCATATTGTTTTCCAAAGTTTCAAACTAATCTCACCGGACACCCCCGAATAAGCCCGAGAACTCCAAATATATGTTTATGCAACTTCCTTACTTGTAAGTATCCTCTCAACTCCGCTTTTTCAAATTAACTTTTATGTTTTTAAGGTTCACAAACTACTAAAAAAATTCGATTGTCTTTTCGATTGTTCTATTTTGAAATGTATTTACGGAAATTCGTTATGCGCGTGACACCGTCTTAATGCGCAATAAAAATTTGGCTTATAATTTCTATTAGTACGCCTTGCTGCGTTAACTGTTAGTTTACTATAATGTATGCGCGTGAGTTTTTTTTTTTTTTTCTTTGAAACTTGTTTATTTATCTAATAACAATAGATATATCTATTTGTTTATATTTTACATCTCAAACTTACATGAGATCTTCCCGAATCGGGTTTGCTACATCTTGATATATGAATTATTCTTAATCTGTAACTGTACCTAAAAGATCTAAATGGTTAAATTATTCTTACATCTACGTATTACCTATTATTATTATTATGATTATTATTCTTATTATCTTGATTATTATCATTATTATTATTAAATTCTTTTTCGAGTAACTATGCATAATCGCTTACGAAAGATCACGCGTTGAGGGCGTTTGAAAATTTTAGCATAAAGAAATATCATCTTCTTTATTCCCAGCATAGAAAAGAACGCCTACACGTACAAATTCGTAAAGAAAATATTCCCAATTTAATAACGCGTGACTTTCGTGTTATGTATCTGAAACGAGGTTGTTAAAGTTTTGTGGAGAAATTGAAAAGTTTTTAATGAAAATTTTTACGCAAAGTTTTTGGCGTACATATGTTTAATTGGAAAATTAAGTTTTGTGCCATTATATACTTGTTTACTATCAAGTAACGATAATGTACAATATAATTATGGTATATTAGTCAGCTCTTTTTTTTTTTTTTTTAAAAAAAAAAAAAGTATATTTGCAATTAGACTTTCAAAGAATGCATGTTATAAAATGTTTACAAAACAATAAAGAATGATATATTACGCGTATTGTTTATTATGACAAGTTTAGAACTTGGGGCTGATTCTTTGTATTATGAATTTTAATAAACTGTTTTTTTTCTTCTTTGATGTCGATATTTAGAACATGCATTCAACACTTAGAATCAAAGTTTCTATTTTCATCATAAACATAACTTTATAATGCATAGTTATATTTGAAAGAATCATGTGATTGACCTCTTAAAAAATTGACTACGTAGATACACGGGTACCGGGTACGTATTATTTATTGACTAATAAGATTCAAATACTAAAATTATAAAATATTTTATTTATTATCATTATTATTTAAACTATTGTATATACAGTATAAACATATTTAAAACAAATTTGTTTAAATAAAAATTGTTATAATTTATTTTTTTAAAAAAATTTAAATATTTAAAATAAAATTTTTTAATACTGTAATATTATTTGAAAATAAGTATTTATAAAAAAAATTTAAATTGTTTATAAGTATATATATAAACAAAATTATTTTAAATTTTGAAATCTAATTAAAATTTTAAAAATAAACCAAATAAAATTGTTTGATTTGTTTTTACTTAACAAATAAAATTTTTTAATGCTTTTTTAAATAAATAAAATTATAAAAATATAAATATATAAACCTTATTTGCTAATTTATACAAAAAATTTAAATTGTCTTAATAAATAATTTACTTATTATTTAAAAATATTGTTACAGAGTTGTAACCTTCTTGGTACAATACAACCAAGTAAAAATTTATATTTTTATTTGATAAAAATAATAAAAATTTAAATAATTTAAAATAAAACATCAAATAAAAATATTAAATATAACAATTAATAAGAAACCTTCAAGCAAATTCTTTAAATAGGTAATATAAAAAGTTATACATATAGTTAATTATATACTCTTTTTGTAGTAATTTCTTACAAAACTATATTATATAAAAATATATTAATAAAATTAAAAAATTTAAAAAGTCTTCTTAAGACTAAAAAAAATTTTAAACAATATTAAAAAATAATATATTTAAAATAATAAAAATAAAAATATATATATATAAAAGTAATTAAATTTTATATAAAAATATTTAAAATAATATTTATAAATATTTGTTATTTATATTGTTATAAAGTAAAAGTCTTTTAATTCTATACTACTACAATAATACAGTACAAAAAATCTCTTATACATATATATGATGTTTAAAAGAGAAATATAGTTCTTAATAGACATTGTCAAGAAACTATACCTATCTCTAAAATATTTTGATAATTATTATATAGTAGTTTATAGTTAAAATTATTTATTAAAATAATAACAAGAAAAGTTATTTTTAGGTACTTACTTGTCTTAAAAGATTTAAAATATAATTTACAAAATAAAAGAAGAAGAATTGTCTGTTCTTTAAACTATTAATTATAAAAACCTACTTTAACTTAGAAAAATTTTAGAGGTTTATATATTTGTAAGTTAAGCAGCTAAGTAGCCAAGCAACTAAGTGATTAAGCATTAAGTAACAAAATAATTACTAAGTAACCAGAAGGTTTTAGCAACTAATAACTAATAATTACTAAGTGACTAATTACTAAGTAACTAATTACTAAACAACTAAGCAACTAAAAAACTAAGTAACTAAGTAACTAAGTAACTAAACATTCAAGTGACTAAACATTCAAGTGATTAAGGTACTAAATAACTAAGTAACTAAGTGATTAGTATTACAAGCTTAAGACATTAAAATGTTTAAAACATTAAAACAACTATAATTAATACAATAATAAAAATAATAATATACTAAGATAATAATATAATAATAATAAAAATCTATCTTATAATAATATTTAAAATACTTAAAACTTGTATTAAAGTATTTGAATTTATTTAAAAATATTTAAATTTGTATAAAAATATTTAGAATTTATATAAAAATACTTGTAAAAACAGAACAAAATTCTTTTTAATAATTATTTAAACCAAAATTTTTAAAAAACTTAACTAAAAAAACAATATAGCTAATAAATTAAAATTTATAAAAATTTTTTTAAAATATTGTATATGCATAGTCAAATATTAAAATAGAATTAAAAATAAAATTGTAACTTTGTAATAATAGTTTAAAAATATTCTAGAATTATAAAAGAAATAATCAATAAAGGTCAAAGTTTTTTATTAAATAAATAATAAAATTAGATATATTAGTTTTAAATAATTATAAAATTTATAAAAATATCTATATAAGTTAAGAACTTATAGAAGTTATAAAATTTATTCATTTATTATCTTTATTTTTTTCAAAAAAAGTTTGTAAAAAATGTATAATTTAGTTTACTTTTTTTAAAAAATTAATATATAAAATTACTAAAACAGTTAATAGTATTTATTTTATAAACAGAATTGTTAATAATATTAATTAAAAATAATACAATAATACAAATATAACTTATATATATGTTTTGAACTACTAAAAGCTTATTAGATATTATTTTTGAACTAATTAATGCTTTATATCAACTCTTTACAATCAAGGCAAAGTTTTTTTTATATAGTTTTTATTAAATAATCTAAATAAAAAAATAATAAAGTTATTTTTATTTAAGATTATACAAATTTAATATTTTAGTTTTTATAATATAAAATATTTAATCAAACCTGACAAATTAGTTTTTTTAAAAAATTTTATATATATAAATTTTATAAAATTTTTAAAAATAGGTCTAAATTTTATAGCTTAGTAATAAACTTCCAGACCTACTACAAACAAGATTAATAGTTCAAGTTTAGCTAAAAGTGAAATATACTTTATAATCCAATTAAAAGTTTATAATCAAATGCAAAACTTTATAATACAAGCCCAAATAAATACTTATTTGAATTGGAAATTTCTAAAAGAAAATTGACTTGTAAAATGCAGATATTATACTTAATAAGAGAAGTGATGATTATAGAAAACTCTATAAAAAAGAATTGTTCTTACTAATTAGAAAATACTTTTAGTAAAAAAACCTGTAACAGAAATAGTTGTAGAATTTACCTTAGTCTTAGTAGAGTTTATTTTATAAATAAAATAGTCAAAAGGTTTAATATATATTAAATTAAATCTGATATTAAAAAAAAACTTTAAAAAATTAAAAACTTTAAATAAAAACCCTATAGGCAGATTTTAGGTATAATAATTAGCAAGTAATTTGTAAGCAAAAACCTTTAAATAGACAATGACTAAAATTGTATATATGAAAAATTGTAGTCTTATTAATATATAAAATATAATACTTTCTATATAAGTAATAAGTAAATATTTTACTTTTTTTTTTGATATTAAGATAAGGCCTTGCTTATATTTTTATTAATAATTTAAAATAGTTATATATATATATGCTATAACCAAAGCTAACATTTGCAGTTAGAGCTAACTATTAAACTGCTAACTATACAGATACTACTATTTGTACAAAAAAAATAAATTAAAAATTACATGCAAGAATAAAAGCTTAAACTAATTTATCTGCAACCTAAACCTACTAGAATGGTCAAAGCTCATCTAAATTTGAATGCTTAGTATATAATTTAATGATATGCTATATTTGATCTATAGAATAGATCAAATGTTAATTTTACAAATTGCTTAGCCAATAAGAAGGCATATATTAGAATAAGTATATAGTTAATCTGAAAATCTACAGAGATATGAATAAGTATAGTTTCTATAAAAACATGTATGCCTAGTTGCTGAGTTAGATGATATTGAAGGTTTATTTATTGGTTAAAATTAAGGTCTATTTTATTGTTTTTTCTAGTTAGAGAAATGAATGCAATATGTTTTCCATAGTTGTTCATATGATTGTTTATTAATATTAAAAAGAATATCAATAATAACTTAAGAGACAGTTTTATATAATATGTCAGAGTTTTGAACTATTGATATGAGTAACTTTGAAATAAGTTTTTTAAGAATAAGATTAGAATAAAATGTATTAGATAAGATGTATAGAGGATTAAGAGCTAGATAATAAAGGATTTTATAAATTAGATTATTTTTTTAATAAGTATCAAGATCAGGTAATTTGCTAAAAATAATTTGATTGATAGATGTTTGAATAATTTGGTTAAGCAAAAATGCATTAGCATAAGTATACTAGTGAAAATAAAAGTTAGCTAGATTACAATGAAAGCAATTAGTATTTGGATATTGATTTGGATAAATAGTATGAAATAGTTAATATGTTGATAACTCATTAAGAAGAATTTTGATTTTAAAAGATTTTAGTTAATTAAGTCTAAAATTAGTAATATTGTATGAAGATTTTTGATTGTGATTAAAATAAAGCCAAGTGAATTTCTAGTCAATATTCTGATTAAAATATGATCACTCATTATTATATTTTTGTAATGCCCATATAACTAATATGTGGGCTTTATATATTTGCTTAATGAAATATCTTGTAAAAAGTTTTATATAATGTTGCTTTCATTGAAGAATATGATAAGAGTTATAAAGATTTGTATAATTAAATGAAAGAAGTGATGATAATAAATGTTGTTTGGCAAGAGAGTCTACTTGCTCATTAAGATTATTATTTAAATAAGCCTGCACTTTGTAAAAGATAATTTGTAGTTTGTGTAATTTAATAATATTAGAAAGAGTATGCCAAATAGGTTATAGTTGAATTTGAATAGCTTGTTAGGATGATTTAAATAAAGTTAAAAGTTATTAGATTTAGAAATTACTGATTGAGAATTAGTGAAAATATTGACTACTGAATTGTATAAAGCTGTTGAAATTATAGTAATAATTAAGAAAAGCTCAGCTTTATATGATGAAGACTAAAATTGTATTTTAGTAAAAAAGGAGTTAATAGTTTGATTATTATTATCAACTTGGATTCAACTAATACTTATTGTATATTGATTAGTACTAATATCAATTACTGAACTATTAGTATAAAAGAATCATTGTTGGTAAGAGTGACTAAGTTGAGAGATAGATATAAGTTTGTTGATAGTTTTACTTGAAATAAAGATTTTAGAAGTGATTAAATTAGAAATAGGAATTATAGATAGAGAAGAAATACAAGTTGAATGCTTAACAGCCATAGAGCAGATAAGATTCAAGTAGTTTGCATTAAGATTAAGTAAATATTTTATTTAATAAAATCTATAAAGCTATAAAAAAACTTTTTTTAAACCCTAAAAAAAAAATTAAAAAAAATTTTTTTTTAAGATAATATCTTTAGTCTTTTGACTTTTATTAATAACTTTTTTGATAATGTAATTTTTGTAAATTATTACAAAAAAAGTATACAATTAGCTATATATAAAGTAGATTGCTTATAGACCAATAATATGTAATTTTAAAAAAAATTTTAATAAAATATTTTTTTAGTTTATCTATAATAAACTTTTTAAATATTAATTTTAAACCTATAGTTTTTAATACAACTTTTTAGTTTATATTAAAGAATATATTTTTAATTATTATAAGTTTAATAAAAATTAATACTTATTTTAAAAGCAAAAATTTTTTTTAGTTTTAAAAACATGAAATTTTAGAAAACTTAAAAAATATTTTAATAATAAACTTTTATATTATATATTCTTTAATATCTAAGTCTAGCATCACCCGGCCACCTTACTGGTACCTAAGTGCAACCTGCTACATTACTTCGAGCAGAAGTAAGCTGCTTGTCTGACTACTTAAAGTCCATAATAGAAGGGTCTTCTTCCTTTTATGACAAGCTCCAACATTGTTTTCGTTACTTCCTTCTCAACTTGCTTTCTCTTTTCTCTTATTTATTCTTTTTTTCTTTCTATTCTTTCTTAATTTGTCTTTTCTCATTTTCTCAGTTCCTTCAGCTTTTCATCTTTTTTCTTTTTAGTTTTACCTGTTATTCCAATCTTTTTCTTCCATTTAATAATTTTTTCACACTGTATTCTCCACACTTGTTTGTAAAATGTATCCCAGACTGTTATTGCTACTGCATTTACAAATTGCTGTTTTGATTTTGAATTTAAGAGCTGTGCCAGTTTATCTTGCTTTCTTTTGGGATTAAGCTTTTTATTAGTGCTTCTCTTATTTTGATTTTTTCTGTTTCTGTTTTTCCAAAGAGTGTTGTATATAGCACATATGAAGAAATTCAAATCTTTTCTTCTTCTTTTAGTTTCTTTCATGCTATTGCAATGGTTATCTTTTGAATTCTCTTCCAGATATTTTTTTGCCTCTTGCATGCTGCCAAATGTGCTTGTGTTTCTTTTACTTTTTCTTGACATACTAGGCATTCCACTGTTGTGTATATATCAGGCCTTCTTCTGTTGAGTTCTTTCAAGGTTGAAAGCTTATCTATTATGCACTTAATAAAAGCACTTCTTCTTGTACTACTTCTTCTTGTTGTGCAATATATTTCCTTGGTTGTCTTTAGCTTTTTCCACAAATAAGTCCAATCGTAGATTGTAATTTCTGCTTCTGGCTCTAAACTTTTAACTGCTCTTGTTTCTTTCTACTCTGCTCCTATTCTTGCATTCGTTACTAACTTGCAAAGCAGTCTGGCTGGTATGTCAGTTCGTCTGTTTTCCCAC